>JAVCKZ010060919.1:0-15460 GCA_034780755.1 Lepetodrilus elevatus
GTCGGGTGAGCCCCCCCCCCCTTGAATCACAGTAAAAGATTAATTACGTAGTATAGTACAGTCGTAATTAATGCCAATGTGTACACATTTACAAAACTAGTTTAAGATAATATAAATTAAGTTTTGTATTCAGGGCTATAATGAGAAACAATACATACGATTACTATTTTAGATCGTCTCAATAAACATGGAAAAAGAAATGATACTGCATATTTATTTTAAGAGTAATAAGCTACTGTTCATCGCCAATTCATTTACGTGTACAACTCTAGTCCATGGTCATAAGTCTGCTGCATGGTTGCTGTCGTTATAAATACACTTTTCTCATTCTGAGTAAACACGCCGCTACCGGTACTAATATAATTTGAATAAGACAGGGATTATGCTTTCTTTGACCACTAATATTCTACGTTTGCGTATTTGATTACTAGTAATCAAAGGTATAGTTTTTATGCTCAAGACTATGTCTAGGGACATAACATAGGGATGTCATATTTGAGTTGACCTTAAAATAATTGTCGCAAAGTACTACAGAAGATGCACAGAAAGATAAAACTGTGTAGCCTAGCCAATGCAATGTCTACTATAAGAAACCAAACGACTAGCTAGATATATCTCTGAAGATTTTCAGCTTATAAATGTGTAACAATGTATCCATCCTCGTCATATGTACCTCGGTATGGCCAGCTACCATTGTAATGGCTTCTGATAAATATGTTTCTGTACATCTGTCTGTAACTGAGATGAGATGCACCATTGATCGACATCGTCTTGTACATATACCCGTCACTTCAAAGAGGAATACACAACAGTTACTGTATAATAGTCTTGGAATCGTCTTGTACTGCTTGCTAAATTGTCAGACTCTGGAGTAGCAGAGACATTGGTTTTCAGCTTCAAGATTTTTGCCGTTCGAGTTTTCTGGTCAATTGTAAATCAATGAGTTCCTTACACTCTCTGGCTGGGAATATTGCGCCACTCGTTAAAATATCTCAATGATATAAACATGGCACTTGAGGGAGAAATAAATAATTAAAAAAAACCACAAGTGTATGTTTGCATTGACTAACGCTTCAATGTCCATAATTATCTGATATGTTTTTTGACTGTACTAAAACCCTTATATTGGCAATCACTGTGAGTTCTCTATATAGGCCTACTTTTAGAACGGAATCAATACTCAACGAAGCAGTACTTCTGCATTGACACTTGTGAAGCATGCATGGTGGGTGCTAGTGCAACATGATATATGAAAACAGTGTGAAGTGGTATTGATGCCCTAATCAGTATCTCCCCTTCTCAGCTATCTAGTGATACTATATCGTACTAGTGATTGACCTTTCTGATTTCAGACAGTGAGAGGTGATGGACGAAAAGGGAAGTAATACCGGGACGTACAAGCCCACGGAGGAGGGCAATGGCTCGGTTCCTACAAGGTATAGGACACTACACATGTACTTGGGAAAACTCTAGACTAGGCTATGTTTTAAATGCCATACGGAATTTCCTGTCCTCATTGATATTGAAGTCTTTCGAAATGTTATCGTATACATGCCAGTATACATAATGTACCGCCGTCATAACTACCATGTTTTACACATCCAGTGTTGGCTTCAAGAAGTCTGGTTCCTCGCTGTCAGGCCGGGAGAAGCTGCTGCTGTCGTTCTCTCTGTTCCTGGCTGTCTGTACACTGACTCTCATCATTGGACTCATCGTTAGTGTGGAGAAAAACCCGCACTCAGACTGTAAGTTAGCAACTGAAGGCTCGTGCATACTACATCTCAGATATATAGCTCTGGTATTTGTGTCAATTACTGTTCTTGTTTGTTATGTTACAAGATAAATTCAATAGACAGTTTAAACTGTATATATAGTACAGTATACTGTCTGCCATGTTGTACAATATAGAATTGTGAATGACCTAATGGACTTGAGTACTACTATCAATACTACTACTACTACTCCTATACATCCTATTAACTATACTATGTGATTACTACTTAGCTCTGTTGTTTTCAGCCACGTCCAGTACTTCACATGGAGACAAACCCAAGGACAAGGGTAACATTTAACTATTTCTGTAGTATGTGCCGTTAGTAAGAAGGATCGAAAATCTAAACACATTTCTAACTATTCCCTGAACCATCCCATTCAGTTTGGCGTAATATATATAGTTATACAAGTAACATATTTTAATGTACACTGCACGTTGACTACAGGCACTATCAGAATAGAACAACAGAAAACTCACAGGTACTAACTTTGTGTAGGCACGTATAAGGATATGACAATGTGTCTTATAGGTATACGTAGATGTCTTGCATGCATTTGGACTAGGTACAAATAATGTAATGTGCATATAATGTTACTATGCATATTTAGAGTCAGTCTCCTAAACCCAATCCTGCCAACAATCTCTCAAATTAAGTTTATGTATAGGATAACATCCTAGTAACAGACGATTCGTGAAAAAGAATGTCCGAGCCCCGTCGTGAAGCACGTGCTGTTGCTGGATAACTGTGACGCTTTAAAAATACTTTATGAAGTTTGGTTTCCTTCTTTGTAGCATGTTTAGCTCAGGTGGTAGAGCGTAGAACTCGTAGCCAGAAGTATCGAGTTCGGTCCTGACTGTAGTCAAGATATTTTTCAATATGTGAATCGTAGTACACTGCTAGTTGAAATGTTCCAAGTCCACACTATCTCAAATGATGGATTTCAAAATTGTACATTCCTGAATAATAATAAACAGAAACAGTAGATTTGTGAAAAATAATAAACAAATTACCAATGGACAAAAATGGCGGCTGTATTTTAATTCCAGTAAAACCCGAATACAATACTGTAAAATCTCAATTTCCTTGGCTATAGTCTAATCATTAAACATGGTCTTGAAATGTAACATTTCACAACCACTTGCACCGGTATTATATGTACGAGTCATAGCTAATTAATAAATATTAATATATTGATAAATAGCTCTAGGCATGTGGAATAAGTATGGTAACAACAATATGAAGTAAAAGTGATTTCCCCCACTATGCTGATAAGTAATAATGCAATAACACACATGTTATAACCAATGAGTTTATTGGTGGTGTATACAATTCATAAAAATTACATACAAGTTAGACAATGTTCTTGAATATTTGTCCTGACAAATAAAAGAAAAATATTAGTAGAGAATACAAACTACAAAGTATAGTGCTTACAATTGTATTTGTTGTAGAGATGCAATATTTTGTTTACACAGGCCAAGTATGAACATAATCTCTGAATTTTTACAAACAACTGAAATAATACCTTGCACAAGATTGTAGTTTGAACGTATAGACCATGCTCACAAGATTGTAGGATAGTACAAATGATTGAAATGAATGCAATATGTGAACTGGGTAATTTGTCAACTTTTGCATCATCACTGAAAATTTAGAAAGCATAATTAGTAAATTGATACATTTTATTGTACTATTGGTGATTAGATCATAAGTTTGGCTCAACAAATGTCATTTTTTTTTTTTTAAATTGGGGCTTAGTCTATATTATGAGTTGCTTTCTAGATTATTTCACTAATATACTTTTTAGTTGTTTAGGGCAGGGGGAAACCTGCAATATCTGTAGCGCTGAACCGTTGGCCCCGAAGTCCAAACGTTCTACAACTGCGCTATCAGCCACAAGTCATTCAAGCATCACAATCAAAGCATGTCCTATCAAAACTACAAAATATTACTGTCAATTATTTGCTTTCTCTTTCTCTTCAAGAATTTCTGCCAGTCGTTTTTCCAGTTGTAGAGTGATCTCCGGTGACCCGCGGTTATATTTTAACGCCAGTTCTATCTGCTGCTCCTCCAGACCAGGCACACGTTCAAATAAAGACCGATTTAATTCCACATCAAGGTCATTCTCCTCTCGCATAAACAGGAAGTATGTGAGAAACACAGCCAGACTTATGCTGATAATGATTGGCTGATGAGTGGGAATGTCGCTTTTCCTGTAAAATCCTTCACTAGCATTCCATGAAGCTGCCTTACTCCCACTGAACTGTATTGGTTGGTCTAACTCTTCTTTACGCTCATCTTTGGTAGGTAGTCGATTAGTGTACGACGAATGGAAGGATCTGAAAAATAAAAGTAAACTTGGTCTATTTATGAACAATAAATACATTGCAATGGCAAAGCCAATACTGGTATGATGTAAATTACAATGATGATATATCAATTAATCCATGCTGAATAACAACATTCAATAACCTGGCTCGATTCTATAACAATTAAAAGCATGGCAAACACTACACACACCCTAATTTGGGCACAAAAGTACAGTGCAACCATGGAGAGTGAGTTGTTTTACGTCATGGTTGGAATCTTTTATTCAATACGTGATGATTTTGAGCATGGATTTGGTGAAATATAAATGTACATCTCAGTGACTAAAACTGCAGAAATTTCACTGCCAGACATGAGGACTGGTAAGTCTAAAAGGTTTCCCGTCTTTACATATGTTGGCCAGTGGCAGTGATCATATATTATATACACCTAAGGTCCTTTAAAAAAAGCAAACATGTCATGCAGGTGTACAACTACAAGGCTATAACTTTACCAGTCCTCGCTGAAAATAATCTATCATAGTTCAAACAGTTATTATTATTATTATTACCGGTATTACAAAGTTGTTCTTGGCTTTCCCTACTGTGGGAAGTTTATCAGGGTGCCGTTGCTCAGAACTATTGTAGTGGATTGTAGCCTACAATTATTGTACAGTCAGCACTTTTTATTGTGACGGGAGCCCAGTTAGAACTATTGTAGCGCTACAATTTTCTGAGCAACGGACGTCTGATGGTAATTACCAGATTACGTGAATTCATACAAACCTTGAATACATTAGTGGTGAAAAATATCCACATGGACATGCAAGTCTCACGATTCTGGAGGAGAGGAAAACAACATCTCCAAGCCTGAAACATACAGTATAATATTATATTCACCATCAACAAACACACACTGTTTCATATACCGGTACACAGTATTTCTTCATTATGTGTCATAAATATTTGAATTGTTCATAGTAGACAGGGGTGCGTTTCACGAAAGGGGTGTAAATTTACGCCGGACATAAATATACACCCCTTTCGTGAAAGGCACCCCAGGATCTTGGTGTCTGATTGTATTACTGATTAATTCAGGGTTCGCAATTAACACTCGCCCAGGCCATTTCTACTAATGTTAAAGGTATCCTAAGGGCGAGTAGGAATTTATTTCTTTTGTAAACATTTTGTTATTTGTATCATTATTTGAGCAAGTACTTTTTAAACTTAAAGTTAGTTAATGAATTTCATTAAATGAAAAACTATATCAACAGTAGCTGCAGATCTGTAGCTATAAGATGAATAGATAGCAAAATAGTAAACAGGGCATCTTGTAGCTACAGTTCTGCAGTTATATCAACAGCTGATCGATAATAAAATTGTATACCGGTAGATAATTGTCAAAACTAATATATAAGCTGTGTGAAGTAAATGCTTGTCCAAGGATTGTAATCTCCATATTGAGGATAACAAATGTACCAGTATAATAATAATAATAATAATAAAAGTAAGGACACTTATAACGCGCTAAACTCCACACCGATAAGGCATGCTCAAAGCGCTTACAAGTTACATGATGTATCAATCTGTGAACATAATTTGCTTGGTAAATTACATGTTTTGAGAAAGGTCATTGGGACAAACAAACATGCTTTGCTAGTATTGACGATTCATCCAGAATAAACCTAAATGAAAAATTGTACAGATATGAAAATAATGTAGATTCAAAGCTTCATGCATGACACCATACTTCAGCTCTGTACACTTCAATATTTGACTAAATGCTGGAAGATAACAAGCTACCGGGTAGTAGTAGTAAATCAGCATGGTGTACCCTAATTTCGTGGTATAGCCACTAATAACAGTACACACACATAAACCTACGTTTTAGCTAGCATCTTTAACAGCTAAGCCATCAAACACGAAATGGACATCAGTTCTGTACGAAGCAATTAATGTTTGTCATTGTAGAAATATAAACGGCAAAGCATGTGCTGATGTAACCCGCTTGTCAGGATGAAAGCGGATGTAAACAAGGGTACGACCCTTATGACCTTTATGATTATAAATCTTGAAGTCTATCTTTTACGAAATATAATCTCAATGTCGTATACTTCTTTGATTAAAAGCTTCCACAATGATAGTTATTTTTTTCACGTTATCCTAGCTAAAATATGACCGCAGAAATTATTAGAACGGAATGTGTGTATGAGAACCTAATCTGCGTCAATTTTCCATGTGATTGTTATGATTTTACATGCGCTTCTTTAGATACCTCCTTAAACCAGTTCGCATACAGTGTTATTTGTTACTAGTAGACAAAGCTCAGTCATGACATAAGCGCACTTAGGTGGCGCTGTGTACTTCCGACTTCTTGTTGCTGTTGTCGTCGTAAGTGTCAACTGGTCAACTGAACTGTTAAAACTTCCTAAATATTTACTGTTCCATCGTAATTGCTGTCAAAATAGTAATAACAACTTACACCACATGCTGATTCACATTGCAATGCAGATTTACTACACTGAATTGTAGTTATTGCTGATAGAATCACCGCATTTCAAATGTCATTTGTGCATGTTGCATCTTGTTTGAATTTCAAGCATCAACATACATTTCTCAGCTGTTTCTAATGATAATATTTCAGCATGTTCGTGAAATACACACTTGTTAGATACCTTATTTCTGTAGAATATAACAAGCTTGCTGACTTACTTTTATACATTCACAAGATTCCACAAACGTTTTGTTTTGTTTTGTTTTTGTAGGGGGTTTAGAAATTTTGTAGCCGCTTTCAAGATTATCACAGTTTATCAGTTTAGGGCAGGAGGAAACATCTGTAGTGCTGAATGTTGCAGTAAACCTACGAGCACCAACTGATACTGACAAAGCCAAAGGATGATAACTGTTAATAGTGCTATTGCCACTCTACAAACAGTGCATCCTATCAATATCACGACGGTAACCTTCATGAACATTAATGCCAGGCTCCCAGGGTGGGATTTGAACCTGGAACATTCCACAAACTAATTTAATAGTAAAAATGTGGTGAATGGAGATACGTTGCGTTTCTGATGTGAAATTGATAGGATGCATTGTCTGTAGATTGGCAATGCAGTTATCATCCTTTGTCTGTCAGTACCAGCCGGTGCTCACAGATTTACTGCAACATTCAGCACTACGGCTGTTGCAGGTTTCATAATGCCCCAAATTGACATGTCGTGATATAAATGAAAGATTCTTGAAATCGATTCTAAACCCAATACAAAAAAACAAAACAATTTAAAAATCAAATATGATTACGGTATGCTTTGTTTTAATTTCAGCCATAGCATCAAACATGCAGGTTACTACAATTTCATTTTTTTAACTATATACATGTTACACCCTCTTAATCACTCTGATCCTAGATGTCAAATAAAACTGAAATTTACATTCATTTGCATACAAAACATCGTTATTTTTTAATGATATCAAATTCAGATACTAGTAGTTCAATTTAGAAAAATACATCCTTAATTTTCTTTGGTACATGTATTAGAATACTACCAGATATTCACACTTGCGATGTATACGTATGTAAATGAATTAATATTTCAAACTACAAGTATCTGACATAGAACTACAGTGTATAACACAATCTTGAGAAATGTGGTCGAATTTCAGTCAATTGCTGTCAATTTTCTAATGCATCATACTGTATTAATAAATATTAATCAATAAATTGGTTTTGTTTGTCACAAGTCTTAAAATACCACTATGGTACTTCATACTTACTCCATGCCTACCGGTACTTTTAATCCTCTCGCTGCTGGATTAGGCACAGACACTGCTCTTCAGGGCATTTCCGGTTGCCTTCAGCATGGAGAGGGTTAAAAGATAACATTTTATTATGTATTGAATTAGTTTAAAGTTTGAATCTGATCTGTTCTGTGGTGGCGACTGGCACCATACAGAGTAGACAGATAGGTAACCACCTTTGGTTCATCAGTACCAGCCTTGACTCATGGGTCTTACCGTAACACAGAGTTATTGCAGGTTCCCCTTTCATTATAAACAAAATTGCTAACAGATAGTTGCACTCATTCACTCACTGTACTCACTCGCATGTATTTTGTGTTGTACACAACTAATCAGAGTAGACTTATTATAACTGCTCTTAATCAGACACTGTAGATTCTAATACATTTATTAATAGACTACCACATGTATCTATAGGCTAGCTTCCATTAACCCCTGTTCCTGTTGGAGGCTATCAGAGATTCTGCAAAAGCAGGGATTGTGATTACCGGTACCATAATCCAGCAGGTAGAGGGTTAAAGAGGCTTCACTGAATATCCTAGGCCTGGCTATCGATACAGATATGAAAGATGATAATCGTCACCAAGACACCAGTCAAAACCAGTGGACACCAGAGTGTAGTTGCATGATATTGTAGTTCATGCCTACTGATATATGTCCATTGGTATCTGGGGCCTATTCTCGAAAAATTCGTACAAACTTCTTAGCCTAAGAACAGGTTGTTGTTAAGATTGTGGTATGATCGTAAGAATGTTTCGAGAATCGGCCCCAGCTCTATTTCGATCAATTATCGATAAATATCAGACAAATCAGTTCTGAAGGAATGGCTGACTTTTTATTACAATTTATTGGAAAAATGCATATTTTGAATATTCAAGATCTGCTGCTTGCTTCCTGTCTTTGGGAAGTCTGTTACAAATAAATGAAAACATTATTTTGTAATCCATTAATCTGTTCATATATTGATAACACAGATTTATATTGATAAATCATTACTAAATAGTTCCTTTGATAATAATTGCGATTATCGATATATTTGGCCAGCCCTAGAATATCCAGAGATATTTTAACATCTTGTAACATCTTGTTACAGAAAGAATTCTTGATTGTTTATTAGTTATCACTATTTTAGTAATATTAAAGTTAGTACAATTGTTTTTTTGACTAAGAAATCGCCACTTCTATATTTATTAGAACACTAAATACCAATTGCTACTGCAGCTATACTACATTAATTTCTATGCATGTATCCATATGAAGATGATATCTTAATGTTGTCATACTTTTGAATGTTTATTAGTACACAATTTGAACTTGAATTACCCTGTATACAAATTGCTCACAACTTATGTCATCCAATTCACTGTGCATCTAATTTCATATTTCTTGCATTTTCATCCATCAAATAATTGCAATTATTTATCATTAAATTTGAATTCCAGAGGAAGATTACATGAAAGACATATATGGCTAAGTATAATTTATTGTGTGGAAATTAATCTAAACTTTATGCTTTTCTAGATGCCACTGTTTGGGAATAAGTTTTCCCCCAAGAAAACCCCTCCCAGACGTGCCCACTCTCTGTCCAACCTTCACCTTGATGCCACGCAGTCCAGACAGGAGTTCGGACTCGACTACGGCCCCGTTAAGCTCAATCTGGGTGGAAGTGAAGTAGCCTTTGAGGATGGAATGTGGATACAAGGTGAGTAACTGACTGTTGTAGTCACAAAGATGGCCGGTGTGGCTTCGCACTACATGTATTATCATTCTGTGAAAGTTGACCCGCATGTGAACTTGTCAGCAGGGGAAAATGTTACAAGCTCTGTATTTGATATCCCCACCCTGCAAATAGTACAGTGAATTTGCCCCCAAAAAAATAATATATAATTATTATTTTTTGTATAATTTGTATATTAATTTCATCATTCATGTTGCAGCCTTTCCTCATCAGTAAATAATGATAAAATATATGTGTCCGATGTTACCAGCCATCTGTCGATGTATGGGTGAAATATTCCTGCTGTAATATCAGGCATATCCAAGTGTTTACATTACCGGTAACCATATCCATGCTGAAGGCAATGCATGTGCTTAACTCTCTCCATGCTGAAGGCAACCAGAGATGCCCTAAAGGGCTGTACCTGAGCCTAATCCAGCATGGAGAGGGTTAATCCAGCAGAGAGATTGTTAGGTGGCAAATGAAGCAAGCATTAACTTGTGATGTACTTGTTTCCTCCTCCAGAGAGTGCGGGTGGCGTGGCTAGTCATCGAGAGGTGAGTCGACTTCGTAAACAGAACCAACTCGTACAGGAAGAGAACAACCTGCTGAAACTGAAGATGGACATCCTTCTGGACATGGTCAGTACACAGAGAGAGTATTACCAGTGAATGAGGATATTGCCTACTATACTGTATACAGAGAATTTTGGATACTTTTATCAACTCGTAGGATAACATTCATATCAATAGACACTCGGTGGAGATCCTCTATATACCAGCATATAAGGATAGTATCTTTCATGAATGTTTGTATTACACAAGGTTCTGTTATCACACTCTTGTTATTGCACTCAGGGCTACTTTATTAGATAAATTATGTTATACAGTTACTTCTATACACATGTTGAGCAGGGGTGGAAATTAACACTAACCCACTAGCTGGGGCCATTTCTCTACAATGCTAAAGGTATCCTAGTATGCTAGTAGGAATTCATGTTTTTTGTGTGTAAACATTTGTTATTTGTATCACTATTCAGGCTAGTAAGTTTTAATGGTAAGTTTCCATCCCTGTGGAGATCTCTTCGGTAATTTGCCATTCATTGATTAATTTTTGTGTGTAGTTTTCCAAAGATTCAGAAATCTCTCCTGTTGCAGCTTGCAGAGACGTCGGCCATGTCCCACTTCCATGAAAACGAGCTGAAGCAACTCCGAGAACTCAAATCCAAGAAGAGATGATGACACCGGGCATTCATTGACATGTTATCGTTGGAACTTTCATCCCAGTCTCATTTCAAACTGTGATAGTCCGTCCATTTTAGTGTTCCTCCACCAGGTAGCACAGCCATACAAGGGTTATATACATATACATTTCTGTAGTTTTGTCAGTTGTATGTTACTGGAATCATGTGAGATTTCCAGGAACAGTAGTTAATGGATCAGCAGTAGTGTAGAGCATCCTGTTGGACATTTTATTGTATTCTATTGTGTATTGTTATTAAAACATGTATTTATTTTAAAATATCGTCCATCTTTTCTCATTTACATTTTCATTTATTCTTTAAATTATTGATATCAATGACTGTGACTGTGGATATACCTGTACTGATATTTGTTGATAATTGTAATAAACTAACACAGGTATCATTAAGATTGTGCCTGAAAATGAATTAATTTTACCATTGTAACCATCACACTGAAGGCACTTGTACTTCTAAATCACAGCTTGTTGACATCACATTGTCAAGCTTTTCTTTACCTGAAAGTATGTACATTTTATTTGTCTACACATGCACATTGGGCAACAAGATACATTTTGGAAGTACAAAATTATTTTATGTATGTCAATTGTCAAGTGAATATTCTTTGCAGCTGTAGCTAAGAGTTAGTTCAAAACGAGCATAAATATCTGTGATTACATGCTGTTAAGATATTACATGTATCTATCTTGAACTAGCTTGAACATATGAGAGGGAAATCCATTTCTTCCCGTGCCAGTGCTACATGCTTTCTACGCGACAGTTAACTTTTTATGTTTTGTATATATACATGGTTCAACTATCGTGATCATGTTTACAATAAATGAGTATGCATTTCAATAAATGTTTTAATTATTTTGAATCCTTAAAATAATTAATCAAATGATATTTAACAGGCTTTAAACTGGAGAATTCCTGGTATTACATGAGTGAGTGAGTGAATATGGAGTTTAACGTCGCTGCGGGAATCTTTCACCCATTTGTGAAGAGCTATTACATGATGTTAAACACTGTTATTATGTTATTAATCACATGATATTTGGCAGGATTTCCCATGTTAAAGGTTAATTATTTTACAATCGTATAAATATGTTGGCACAATAAATTCATTGTAGTAGCATCCCTCAGGGTATATGTTGAGTCATGTGATGCATATAAACACATACTGTCATTAGAGAGCTATAGTTTACTCACATTCACCTTTAAACTGGAGAATCGCTGCTATTACGGTACATTATGTTATTAATCACGTGGTATTTGACAGACTGGCCCACGTTGAAGTGTAAGTTAAAATGTGTATGTGAATAATATTGTTTGATGAACAAAATTATGTAGGAATGTTATGCAGGAATTCTTGTGTTTAAAGGATTTCTCCAGTGCCAGAACAAGTTGCTTTTAATCAATTATATATGTTGAAAATAGATATATAGTATAATAAGATGAAAATCTGACTCAGATGCGCTTTAATTATCAAATACATGAGAAAATCACATGAGGAAAACTTGTATTGATCACACTGGCCACAAACCACTGCATTCTGCCATTCATAACTGATATTTTTTTAGCATGGAGTCTTTTAAAAAAAATGAATTGGGGTTTGGAATTGCTTTCAAGATTATTTCACTTACATCACAACTTGTCGGTTTAGATCAGGACGAAACTTGGAACATCTGTAGCGCTGAATGTTGCAGTAAACCTGCGAGCACCGGCTGGTACTGACAGACCAAGGATGATAACAGCATGTCCACTCTACAAACAGCACATTCTATCAATATAGCGTAGTACTCAGTAAGTGGTCAATAAATGTTTAGAATTACAGTAGACCTCGCATATAACAGCCTCGCATAAACTGGACCCTCGCCTATAACTTACTGAATCTGAAGTCCCGTTCCTGTCTAACGCTAATTACGGCATATGCGTATAACAGAATTGGCATACATGTATATGGACATAAATAATAAATAGCCAGTCCCAATGAGTGCATTATATGCGAGGTCAACTGTATATACCCGGTATGAGGATTAACAGGTTGGCT
The DNA here is from genome assembly GCA_034780755.1 of Lepetodrilus elevatus. Lineage (NCBI taxonomy): Eukaryota > Metazoa > Mollusca > Gastropoda > Lepetellida > Lepetodrilidae > Lepetodrilus > Lepetodrilus elevatus. The sequence goes on from JAVCKZ010060919.1 coordinate 12,890, forward strand.
TTACGTGACTTTGGATTGGTGTCATCAGTGAAGCATAGGTGTCAGATGTAGAAGAAAAAGAAGAGAAACTGTTTTAGATGAATAAATACTACATTTATTGTCAACTCTCAGAAAACAAACGAGGCCACACATGTATGCACACGTTTACACTCCAGAAGATGAAAGTATCTGTAAGACCATAATTATTTGAAACAAATTTTGATCTGAGACTAATGTACGCCTGATTTATCCACCAAAAAGTTGTTATTTACTGATGTACTTAGGCCCCAGTACTCAATATCTTATATGAATAATGAAAACGTTACGCTATTTATCTTGTCTTTGATGCATCAACTCATCTATGAAGGAATCTGCGAGCGACCTTAGAGTTGCATGATATACTAGTATAAGTAAGCAAACTCGGCAAACAAATATGGACCATATTCAGATCGTCTATCTTGGGGTTCCAGTGGGGATTTGTCAACCACACAGCAGTGGAAAGCTTTTTGGAAGTTCAAACATTATTTTATATTTAAATTTATGTATATCAAGTGAATGTACTTTGCATATATAGCTAAGAACTGGTCCAAAACAACCATACCGTAATCTGTAAGAATCAAATAACTATGTGAATAAGTAGACCTATTTGATAATACTAAAGTGATTCCAACTTTGATGGCCTTTCCTTATTTACAAGATCAATATTTACATAATTATACAACACCACTAACCATAAGAAGAGCATAAGGAATAAACAACACCTAAATAAGAACACCTAAAATCATGTGTTCTAAAATCTATTTAAAGTAATGCTATTAAAATAGTTAAATGTCATTTTACAATGGTATGGAGCTGTTAGATTGATTCACGAAATTTCTATTCGGAACATGTTTGTGAAAATTCCATCGCGCACATGTTTACGGTACATGTGTGCAGCCATGCGCTTGACTATTGAACACGCCTTCCACGGCGGAATTCACGTGCATTATATTTCATTGGCTGATTAGATGGTGCTGATTTCAGTAAAACATAAGCTGATAACAGAGTATGAGAATCTCATTGAGAACCGTTCAGAACAGCTCCTCTATGCCACTGGTAGCTGGATAGCTGCTGTGTAGTGTAGTTACTGTTGTCAGACCGCAGAGGAGAACGTTTATGATGTTTTACTAAAAATGTCACAAACGTTGATTGACTGTAAACGTTTTACAGCTGTTTTTATAGTACCTTGTTCATTCTGAAGCGACTGTAAAATATTACTTTCTTTCTGAAGCGACAGTAAAATATATGACAAGTCAACATGTGCAGTAGGATGATTAATCGAATCCTGGCCAATCTAAGGTAAATGTAATTATTAATTTTATTGCTAGTAGTTAATTATTAATATATACTTACCGATATAATAACGTTGGTATTTAATTAATGATGTATCTTCCAAAGGAATATAGTGATCTCGCAGTCACAATGACTCACATAATTCTGTTTATGGTGGGGGGAAAACTCGTAGTAACTTGTAGGTTTGTAATATCTGAATCATGAGGCACGTATACTAAAGTATCTCTACAGAGAAAGGGAGAGAGAGAAAGATATATAGGGGGAGAGAGAGGGATGCAGAGAGAGGGAGGGAGAGAAAGTGAGAGAGATGTATTTGGAGACTTTCTAACTGTTCTATGCTAGGTACAATATATTAATGTTTATTCACCGATTAACCCTCACCCTGCTGAATTAGGCATAGCCACTGCTCTTTAGGGCATCTCCAGTTACCTTCAGCAGGGAGCGGGTTAATAGATATTATTAGCCATGTTAGCAGTGAGTAAACTATTGGCATTAGATATATAAACAGTGATAAAGATATTTGTGAAATATTTGCAAATATTAGTGTTCTGAACACTGGGACAGTTTGATTCTGTACATGTAAATAAATACTAATTATAAACATTTTCAGAGCTAAAAGCAATGTGCATGTTTCGGTCTTTATTTTTAATAGACAATCTCAATAACAGCGATGTTGTTATATCGCAGATTGGTTGCCCGAGTTACACTGATAAATGAAACCTGACTGTCGCGCTACCAACCAAACACATCTTTGAGGAATTGGTCTAGTACGTGCAATTTACAAAATGAATTTATATCTCCCGATTTTCTTCGATCCAGCTTGCATCAATCAGGTAAGTTTATACCAACTTTGATATTTTAAAGTATTTCTCGTTTTATTATATCAGCATATTACTTTGGGAAGTTTTGAAGCTGCAATAAAATATTACAATTTCTAAAACCTTCTGCAGACTGAAGCTGAAATTATTGTACAAATGTACCCGGTAGACATGACAGTCTAATAGGCATAGTGTAACTTCGGGCCTAAATACTTACAGTTTTGGTGTGAGGTTGATATATTGATAACTTCATGTAAATGTATACATATAGCCACAACTATTTTTGAAATGGATTTTGATTTTAGAAATTACCAGAATGTTCATATAATCAGGTGTCAACTAGATAACTATAATAATAGCAGTATGTATGTATTATTACTAGTATTCTTATTATTATTTATTATTATTATTATTATTAGTATGATTATTATTATTATTATTA
>JAVCKZ010060941.1:0-15456 GCA_034780755.1 Lepetodrilus elevatus
AGATAAATACAATATTGGTAATAATGAGAAGTATCTAATCATCCATACCAAGGATAGTTCAACGGAAATAGTAATAAATTATTTTGAAGAAAAGGAAATATGGCATGTTTATTTGTCCATTTTAATAAATATGTGGATGTAAGTTTGTTTTTTGTCCTTTTTTTTTGTATTTTTTTCTACAAATGTGTGTAATTTCAAAGGTGTCTCATCAATTGTTTTATTTTAATTTCTTTGTGTTTTAGTTTTCTTTGGAGCCATACCTAGACAAAGAAACAAAACAAAAAACATTTCATATTAAATTTATTTTTTATTTACATACTTTTTAAGGGAATCTGAATTTGTGTATATAATATATATTTATAAAGGTTTTTTATAAACTATAGATGTGTTGTTGAAATCGATAATATGTCATTAAAGTGTGGTATTTGTGTGTATTCATGTATGTATTCATACCAGGGGTATTGGTGCCAGGTATTTATGTATATTCTAATACCAAACAGCATTTTATTACTCAGTGTCGCAATCAGTATTCACCCCTACACAGTATTCTTTTACCCGGCTATTTATCTCCCTCCTCATATGGATCTACATTGTGAACCAGTGCTCAACAACATATATGTAATTTATTATTATTTTTACAATAAAATATAATTAGCAATAATTTTGAGGGCAATTACTAGTAATTAATTTCTTTGGCAGGATATATCTTCATTCCCTATCTTCTGGGGCAGTTTCGTGAGAATGATGAATAAAGTTCCTTCATTAATCATTGAGAGATACCGTAACAACACATCTTGATTACTAATTGCAAAGACATAGAAATTAATTTTTCTTTTCTTTGAACTTGAAATGTGGTTCCAAGCTTTATATTACCAAAGCCTAATAATAGAACTGTAGTGAACACAGTGTGTAGTATTTCTTTCTCTGATATAGAGAACCCTTTAGGTTTATGAGCCTATTATTATACCAGACAGTTGATATATCCTAGTAGTTAGGCCAGTGAAATTCAGGTCCAGCAAAACGTGGAGAGTTTTCATGATATTAATAATGGATGGACTTTTTGGTAAATATTTCTATTCACGTTCTGTAGCTTATCAGTCATGATGTAAGTATATATATATTTCAAGTTTTACCTTTTAAAATTACCAACTTTTTGCACAATGTGAAAGGTGATAAGCAGATATTGATGATGATCTTAGTTATGTTGTGTGTGCGTATAATTATTACCAGTGATAAAGTGTGTATGTAGTAGCAGCAGTGTCTGTGATCTTAGCACATGAGTGCACCTATAACCACAATTGTTATATTATTATTACGCATCGTTACATGTACAATTATTTTACTTAAGATTGTTTTTGGCTGTACATCTTTGCTCATATTTTTCTTCTTTACATCTTTATATCGATTAATATCCTCTATGTATACTACTGTTACTATATAGCTCAGTTTCTCATCAACTAATAAATAAAGTGTCTATGAAACAATTAGATGTAGTGTTTTTTGTTTAGTAATACTATAAATTGCATACGAGTATTAAAATATGGTTGTCTCCAAACACATATTAACTAGTTTTTAAGACTAGTAATATAGAAACATACCATCAATTAGGACTGTCTGTGTTAACACATACCATCAACTAGAACATGTTAACACATACCATCAACTAGAACATGATAACACATACCATCAACTAGAACATGTTAACACGTACCATCAACTAGAACATGTTAACACAAACCATCAACTAAGACTATGTTAACACAAACCATCACAACATCAACTAAGACTTACTAGTATGTTAACACATACCATCAACTATGACATGTTAACACATACCATCAACTACGCCTACATTAACACTTGCCATCAACTAGGACTACTCTTGACATCAACAAGGACTATGTTAACAGTTGACATTAGTATTCGCTTCGCTTGCAGCAGGAAATGAAAACGTGATTCGGAACTAGACAAATAACTGTACCATCAACAAGGACTATGTTAACACCTACCATCAACAAGGACTATGTTAACACCTACCATCAACAAGGACTATGTTAACCCATACCATCAACAAGGAACACCTACCATCAACAAGGACTATGTTAACCCATACCATCAACAAGGACTATGTTAACACCTACCATCAACAAGGACTATGTTGGCACCATCAACTATGACTACCCATAACATCAACTAGGACTATGTTGGCACATATCAACTAAGATTATGTCAACACAATGTCATACAATCAACTGGGAATAGTTTAACACGTACCATTAATTAGGACTATGTTATTACATACCATCAACTAAGACTATGTTAACATTTGTCATCAACAAGGACTGTTAATACCTACCATCAGCTAGAACTAACAGTAGGATAACACATACTGTCAACTAGGACTACCAACACATACCATCAGCTAGGACTAGGACTATCATTAATAATTAGGATATTTGTAACACATCTATGATTCTGGAAACAATGTACAGGAAATAAGTATCACCGTTGATATACCTGTAGAATGGACAAACCAATTTAGATCTAAGACTAATTCAGCTTGATTTACCCACCCGAAAGTTATTATTCACTGATGTACTTATCCCCCAGCACTCGATAGTTATAAACAAAATCATTTTATATTAATAAAGGGAACGTGGCGTTAATTATCTTGTCTTTGATGTATCAACTGATCTATGAAGGAATGTGCACAAATACCATCAACTAGAACCGTCAACAATATCAATTTCATCACCTACTAGTATAGCATTAACTTTAAGACAGAACCTCCTTCAGCATCGAAGTGGACCCGGACCGCCTAACTGTGAAATGTATAATATTGAGCTTCACTAGCGATCTGGTAACCCTAAAACACTCCCTGTACAGGCAACCGGGAGGAAATACCACCAACTAAATACCACCAGCTATGACTCTGACAACACATACCAGAATCTAGGATTCTGAAAACTTACCATCAACTAAATAATTATGGGCAATACATAACATTATCCAAAATATGCATATTAAATGCCATCAAATGTTTATTTGAAGAACGTATACAATATATGTATGTCACCATTTCGGTACCCGTTCTCTGTTGGGTGAACACGGGCATTTTCCAAGTAAGTCACTTGCCTAAGGTAACACCACAAGGGTTTTTTGCAGCCTGTGAGTGGGACATAGACGACTCCTGTAGGATTCCGGGAACATATGACATCAAATATTACTGGTACCAGTGCTCTTTAATATCGAAAGTTTCGAAACGTACCCTTGAGCACATTAAAAATGTTACTCTGGAAAAACGGCATCATCAAGTATTCTCAGAACACGTTACATCAACTGGAATAAGTATACACCAATGTCAATGAGTATTTGGGAAACGCATGTATGCTAGTAAATAGTACGCCCTACTCTGGGAACCCATTCAACGCATTACTCTGAACACATGTATAGGTCTACTTATATTATTGGAACACATGATAGTCAACCAGTACTCGCTGAATGCATCAACAAAATAGGAGCACAATGGCAACAAGAAATAGTTTTGCAACACAATTGTATGATTGTATGCATTCTTACTATGAGAATGTGTTTTTGCCATCAAATAGTAGTATACCAGTATGCAAATTGCATAATAATGGTACAAGACTAATTTTATATAAGGCCTACTTTGGTAGCCGCCCTTATACAGAGTCTTGTATAGCCAGAGGTGAAATGTATAGGTATATCGTTCCTCAAAGCTTTCATATCTACTACATGTATACAGTACATGTATATGACAATAAGGTCTCTCGTATAGCGATCTACTACATCATGGGGATCATCCACTTACATGAGAGCGCTATGGTCACATAATAGTGGATAATAATATACGTATACGAGAGCTTCGAAAAATGATACGCATGCCAACATTCCTTTACATGGGTCACAGTCCTGAATTTGCTTTCTAAAGACATTAGCTGGACCCTCTGGCCTAATAGCATTCTATTAAAGAGATAATTAACATCAAGCTATAGGCTACTTCAGAAACGCATTTTAAAATGCATGCAAACCAATTACTATTCTATGAACATTAATTTTGACATCAGCTATATATATATTGTGAGAACACATGACATCAAACAACTACAGCTATTATCTAGGAGCCTGTGGTACTCAGCTAGTACGTGGGGAACACACGACATCAACTAATAAATGCACATGCATACACTTGCATGTATACTCACTAGATCAGCTATTGGACTCTTTGCGTGCACCAACATCTATATATACATGTACATAGCTATTGAAATTTTCGAAATTTACATTGGTTATATAAACTTACTTTTACTCATAATTTTATTGAATATTATATGTTTTCCATTACGCGAATAACAGCTCCTACGTTAATTAACCTACAGTATATCAATAGCAATATACATGCATACTTGCTGAGAATATGTTTGAACAACAGGTATAAGAGTAAATACATTGATGATACGAGGGGGACATTTTTCTTAAAAATAATACGACCCTTTTAGAAGCGCGTTTCATACAAAATGTAGCACTTACGCAATGCATTTGTAGCGATCCACACACTAAACAATGTTAAAAGCATTAATAATTGAATATATACTCATAATAATTAAATATATACTCACACCTCTAATGAACTGAAATGTCACATCTATAAAATTCTTACCTCTAAAATAATCATCCTCTGTCCTGCAGTGTACGCACTCCATCAAACCTTGTTGTATGTCTGTCTGTATAATGCGTACATCTGTTCCTTCATTATTGTCATTGGAGCCATCTCAATGTTTCTCGTCCTTGTCAGAAGATGCTGCATGCTGTTTGTCTCTGAGCATTAATCAGTTTACTCAGTTTAGAGCAAGGTTGGATTATTCCCCTAAGCACAGCGCACCATATAAAGTCATGGCAGACTATCTATATAATCACCTTATATCACGCAACGTCGCTATGGGGGCATGTGTTTAACCTTTATTTTCTGATATACACTTCAAGAAGAATTACAAAGAACTCGTCAAAAAGGATGTGGTTTCAAAACACGATCTTATTCCAAATACAGTATATGATACATATTTTCTTTATTATAACTAGTGTTTGGGAAATAGTAATAAATGTAATGCTTTTCTTAGACACTACAGTATTTATGTTGTCTATGGTAACACGGTTGTCGTTGCAAGGCGCTACATTGTAATCCTCCTTTGGCTTCCATATCGTATAACTCCCGTCAAATCCGAGGATAATCTTTAATATCATTGTAATAAATCAGTAAAGGGGATATGTCGTTACATTGTTTCTGTTGGTTGTATCCAAGAGATATAGATAAATGTAAGCCTGTGTAAGCTTATATATAATAATAACCAATGCCAGATATATACTACTCAAAATTTACTAAGGATCGTACCATTTTTGTAAGAAAATATTATTCAATGACCCCCATGTTTAAATATAATATAATATAATACCACCCTTAATAGTGATCCCTAGCAAACTTTGAGTAGTATATTTACCTGTAGCGTTATATTGAAAAATACATTTATACATTTGAATGCAATATATTTTAGGGTGTTAGTAAATTATTGTATATAGGAACTTTTGTGTAAATAATTTGTTACTTCACAGTTAGTAGATCATGTTTCCAACATAAGCAAAACATGACCATGTAGAACTGCCAGTGCCTATCATTTCAGATTGTTTTAACAATTTAATGAACATTGAAATCGTACTTAAAGGAATACTATGATCGATATTAAAATACTCTTTTAGTATGCCTATACATTTGTACATGTGCATGTATGTTAATTGACACTATACTGTAGGTCCTAATGGAAAATTACCACACGAAAGCCTCACTAAATTATTGAAAGTCGATTTCACACACGTTCATTACAATTGGATATCAACTGTTTTCTAAAAGATACGAGTATTTAACAGGGTTAACTTGACTTTAACTACACGGTTGACGTGCCAGAGACTAGACAAGTCATTCAGATTAAGAAATAGATCCAAAGATCGATAACTGTCTGTGAGCTAGCTCTATCTTAGATTACATACACGTTCTACATGATCGCCATGTATACACATGTACTAGTATATATGTAGGTATGATTTGTACCAATTGTCTCAATTGCAACCGTTGCATGTTTAGGGTATATAGATTTCATAATGATACTACTTGCTTATCGGTTCTGTTTGACTGCATTCTCCTAAAAGAAATGTATGATAAATGTTACCAGTCCTTCCTCTTTTGTTATGATTAAACATGTGGAGTCTCTATATTGTGAATATGCTTGTCATACGTCAAGGACCTACCCTGACCATATTTGATGGATTCCGTAATAATGTATCTGTACTACCATAGTCGAACTCTTCAGGTCATTTCAAGTTGGGGTTAATATGGTGCTTCCAACCATGACAAAACACATTACCTATTTATGTCGCGTAGTAGCCTACTGTACATTGTCAGTATTTAATTCGATCAATATTCGGTGAGTGCTGATCTATTTCGATTGTCTTTTGATTCGAAATTCTAATTTGTAATTCTTATTGTAAAAAAAATATTTGCTTACGAACAACTGTCTATTTGAATAATAAAGAAGACTTCTTAAAATGTGGTACAATCAAGAACTAACAGGATGCTCGCTTATGAACATACACATACAGTTTCATCACTACTTTGAATATACTAAATGATAATTAAATCATATTTCATATCAGATTTATCATAATTTCATAAAACAAATGTTTATTAAGTGTATCTAGAAACTTTAGCAAGTCAAGAGTAACACATGCTACATTTTATAACTTTGTTATACAGTTTTAAATATTTAAAATAAAATACCATGTCATATTTCAAACGAACAAAAATATTAAAACATCAGATATGGTGATAATTATTCGTTTCGGTTTATGCCTCGTTTCCACTTATCAATGCGTTGTTAAGGGCACCGCTTTACGTTGCTAAGGACTGGTCGTAAGCTTCTGGCAGTCCGGCCGGTATTTCATGTAGGTGATTAGAGAATAGGGGGTGCCTTTATATGCCAGGGTACTTAGTTTCTCAGAAGCTGAAAGTCTTGCGAGGGTTTTAGCTCTACAAGTGTTTGGGAGACTACTTTCAAACGGATTTAGGGAACACTTTGGTAAGTCGTCGTCAAGAAACGTTCTAAATTGAATATTTGTAACTGTCGTTTTTTACTCGATATGTATCATACTGTGATACACGTTTACGGTTATTTGCGTGCTATTTAATAATTACAGGAATCTACAGGTATGTATATGGAACTAGTAATATCGAAGAAATAGACGATTACAACTGTCTACTTTAGAATCTATCATTCGACTTTAACAGTTTATGAAAATTTAAAGAGCTAGCATGAATTTCTCACAATGAATTTTCCTGCGGCATTGGTACTTTCTACAATTTATTATTGACGTGTTTAATCATTCATGTTTCATATTTGCATACATTTATTACAGGATCTGTTAACAAAATCTTATAATAGCTGTAAACAACAAAGAAATATTGACGTCTAGACAGTGCCCGATTCAGTGGGTCGGTATGAAATATTTGATTGCACCTATCCTAGATCTTAAATATGAAGGTATATTATTATCCTATACTGTGACTGACACATCAAATTTGATGAATTACGTTGTATATTTAGACCTAAGTTTCAGATGTTAAAATTATGGCCTTTTTGTGTGCCATGTATTAAATCTCACTCATGGTTTATTTTTGGTTATTTGGAAATTAGAAAAGACAAGTATTGATACTAGAATGATTGAATAATATATATTTTGAAGAAAACTATGATCATATTAGTCAAGTAAAAGTATGTCAGATAACAAATCAGAATATATATTTATATATTTACAGATAGTTGCTATTTTAGATCCTTGTAATTTATAGAGTTACCTCACTTGGTTCATGTTCATGTGCAACAAAGTTACAAACATGCTTGTACAAGACAATGTTGTTGTGGGATTTTCTCCCACATTATGCATTTGATACAAGACTACCGATGTAATTATAATATATCATGTGCACTTTCCATTATATGTGTTGGCTTATCATGAATGTATAAACTAAACTTGTATATTGATACAATGCTAGAGCCTATACTGGTATATTCATAGAAATATGTTTCTCAACAAAAACAAATAATACAAATAATTATAAAAATTAAAAATTAAATAACAGAGGTTATAAATGTTCTAAAATCGAATTCATGTTAGATCTACATTATATAGTTCATAAAAGTACAATGGTGTTCCTTTAGGGATAAAACCACTTCATAGCATAGATATCATGTCACAATCACAGAACAATCTCTGCTGGAAGTGGTATGTCATTATTTAATACCTGAACGGAGGCTTGTTATGTCTTGCAAGTGATAATCCCATGTTGAAGCAAGACAATTAATATAACAGATTGCTAGTATAGATAAATCTTGTAAAGAATCAACCTATAAACATATAGACCATCACTCAGTGACCCACCTCGTATTGTTGAGTATAATTATTATATGTGAGTATATTGCCCATTAGGATTTACCGTAGTCTTCCTATTTCTGTGTGACATGTTCAAGCGTAAACTCCACTGGAATCCTGGTTAACCCCGCATGTTACGGTGTGTGATTTGTGTCGAGCCTTTAATGCAGGTTTCTTTCTTTTCCCATCCAGTGCTTCCACCATGGTGTACAACTACACTAAGCCCCGCGGGCCTATCGCGGCTATGTACACTAGCCCGGGGCCCTGCTACGGTCTTCCAAACCTTATCGGAGTCGAGACTCACGACCCTCGCAGTGTTCACAACAAATACCCGGCATATTCCTTCGGGATACGACACGGAAAGTTTAAGGAAGACTGCAGCCCAGGACCATGCTATTATCCAGATTCCAAGGTGTGTTCAAAATGTTTTTTGTTTGTTTGTGGTTTTGTTTTAATTTTAACCCTCTCCCTGCTGGCTTAGGAGAGGGTTAAAGATACCCAGAACCATATTTTATCATAAAAAAACCCACCAGGACCGCATGAAGATGGTACCACTGGAACATTAAATGTAATATGCATGATTGCCCCAGCTTAGGTTTCCTTATCTGGATCAGATAAAATATTCATCCTCAAAATCGGTGATCAGGGGATTCCACCTCAAGAAATCGGGAAGCAGCTAGTGAGCGATGTTGGTCAGTGGTACAACTCCTGCGTTGTCATCAGTATGTAATTGTCTATGTCGACAGATCTACAAGAATGGGAAGGATGGAACTCCGATATACTCACTGTACGGTAGACAGAGAGACTTGCCTCCCTTCAAGACCCCCGGACCAGGCGCGTACAGTCCCGAGACCACCGGACCCATCTCAAAGTTCCGCTACCCCGCCTACAGCTTTGGCTCCAGGCATCGCCACCGTGCACAGGATAACACTCCCGGTGAGTCCTGGTAAAACTCCCTCCCCTCCCACACCACAGTGACCCCACCCCACACGATACCCACACACCAATGTTATCACTGTCAGTTTATGTCATCACAATAATAATAATAATAATAATTTAATAATAACAATATCAGTGTTTGAATTAATAGGGGGTCCGGGGGTCATTTGAAAATCTGCAACGTTAAAGGTATTTGTGTGACCCCCTGAAAATTACAGATTTTACCACCTTTAACATTGGGCCTATGGAGAATGACCCCCTCATTATTTTCATTATTTCGAACACTGCAATATTAATGATGATAATAATAATAATAATAATAATAATAATAATAATATATATTTTATGTAGAATTTTATGATTCTATCTATCAATCAGTATAGTCCATCATCATGGTTTTGTTAAAGTAATGGCCTGAATGCACTTAACATGGCTAATACTAGTAGTATAAGGTGCTTAATCCTTTACCATCAATGTGTAGAGCTTCTTGGCCCATGTTACCTAAGATATCTGTTGTTTTGGGGAAAGTATTACGGCAGTCTCTTGCTATCAACTATCTATGGTATTATTCATTCTACTCTGCGTTTCAGCTGCCAATAGCTACACCTTGCCCAACATGATCGGCAAGACGGTTCAGAGCGCCAAGGTCCAAGCGCCATGTCACAGTCTTTCTAGCCGACAGACCACTGGAGGATTTGCAGAGGATCTGGCAAGGGTAGGTAACTCTGAAAACACCTGGGTTTGCTTTCTACGAAGCCCTCTTATTCCACTGAGGGCCATTGCGCTCACGTAAACTGTGCACAATCCCCATGTATAATAGATCGCTTTAGTCTCAAATTTTGCGCTCAAATATCAATGTAAAATTGAGCATAAATATCATACTCAAAAATGTTTCATAACCTCGGAGGCATGCTACCATTACAGCTTTATAATATTTTATATTTAAATACTTGGGTTAATACTTAGAAATTAATATATTTTTATGGAAAATAAATTGGTGGCTATGTAATGTAATGTAATATATTTTTATGGAAAATAAATTGGTGGCTATGAATGTAATCGGCTATATAATAATAATAATAATAATAATAATAATAATAATAATAATAATAATAAAAAAATATTTAAAAAAATAATAATAATAATTTTAAAAAAATAATTTTAAAATAATAATAATAATAATAGGTCACATATAATGCACCAAATCCACCCCATACGGCATGATCTAAGTACCACATTATTCAGTAGTAATAATATTTTTTTGCCATGTGATTATCAGGCCCCAGGCCCCGGCACCTACACTACGACTGACCCCAGCACCTACAAGAACAAGGCACCACTGTATAGCATGACGAGCAGGAACGTGATGCCAGGAGACACCACCACCAAGCCAGGACCCGGACAGCACAAGCCAGAAAACGTCAGTATACCTCGTCCAGTCTAACATTGCACATAACAACCCACTGTCTATATAATATTACTTACTATAGCTGAGAGGATGAACGCTACTGGCGTCGCATAGGAAAATACTGACAGTGCTCAATGATCTGATATGACAAATGTGACAATTAATATGTCTGCATTGTCATGTGAGATATTCACTCTTGTGTTGTGAGTTATGTCTTAATCTGAAAGGTTGTCTCCCTTGATGTGCTTTCAAATCTAAAATGTTACAACATCAGAAATATATCAAACTACAACTACAATGAGATGCATTTAAACTTTATGCTAGCAACAAAGACAACCACATTTAGGATGCAACAAATAATATTGGAATTAGTTTTAGAGTTATCTCCCTTATTGGGTTGTTATTTTTTAGCCAGCGGGTCGGGGTTCAAATGAAATTTGCCATTGTCGATATTTAAATAATACCCTCAAATTTCAAACTACTGTATAATATATATTTATCTCCTAATTACATGTGTTTGTCATTGTTTCAGGTGTGGCTGCATAAGAAAGCACAGCCCGACTACTCGTTCGGAATCCGACACAGCCAGTATCTGGCGCCTCTCATTGTGGAGGTCCAGGAATAGAGAGCTAAACACTATCAAACCCATACATTAGAAAATACCCCCCTCCCCCATTATCAACGACAAACGTTGCGTGTTGTATATAATTGTCAGATTATCTAGGTTATGTTTAAGTGTTCCGACATATTTACCTGTCCCTTATGTCCTTGCACTAGTTGTACTCGTTTGACAAAAAATTGGGAATTATGCTCCGCATTGCATAAACTGGCATATGGCAGTTTTTATTTTTATTGAAGGTAGTCTTATTATCATATGGTGTTTCGGTTTCGTGGAGAGATTATGTAATGAAGCGAACTATTTTCAATTCCCATACTTTTAGTGGGGTGGACAATTAGAATATTCTGTGTGTGTAATGTGATAATGGAGATATTCTGACTTTATATCTACACTTTTTGAGATTTAATTCATTAACATAATTGTTAATTTTTTAGAAATATATTTTTACTTGTATTTATTAATGTGCGAAATGTCAATCATTCTTACCAGTATATTTTCTACCGATTGTTTTAAAATTCTAACGACATTGCATAATCAAAACTGCACATTGGTGTAGCTTGTACCAATACCATCAGTATTACGTGTTTGTATATTTTCGATGACTTTTACTCATTTATCAAGTGTTGAAGAGATAACTACACTCTACAGTAACTTATCATTCTATATTTTACAATATATATTTCACTTTACATGTTTATGTCACGTGTACAAACACACAAACTTGTGATATGTAATAAACCATTGTGTGATGTGACTACTTTCATTGTCCTTTTTCAGACATATACAGGCATGACAAATTTACGCGTTTGATTAATTTCCAATGGACGCGGCTTGGGGACTGCAACCTCTAGACCCCGGGCTTGTTTTCCTGCTGAAATCAGAATTGTCTGTTGCCATTCCTACACATACACCTTCAATCAGATCAACCGAGCGACATCCACAGATATTTCCAATCCGGAATGTCGCGAAGTTGCTACGAATGATATACCTTTATATTACGTGGTCTGTGTATAACTTCTTTACTACAAAGGTCAATGATATTGTACACAAGAGTACCTGGAATATACTAGTATTTGTTTCACGTTAATGACATCATATACAACATCCAACCAAAGTGAAAGTACCAGGCTCCCGGGCTGTGTTTCACGAAAAGGGTGTATATTTACGTCGTATGTAAATGATGCGCGGTTGCTTGTATTACGTCATTTACGTTGATTGTATTACGTCATTTACGTCCTGCGTAAATATACACCCCTTTCGTGAAACACAGCCCAGAAGAATACCATAGGTCATCAGGGTAAATGGGAACACGGTTTATTTATCTTGAGTAAGGAGGTCGGTGTTTTATACCATGTTTTGTTCTCGGTGATCTTGTGGTCCAAGCAGAACCTCTAAATATGAATAATCTTGGGAAGAATCATGAGCAACAACTTGAGCCAAAACAATTGGTGATAGTTGTGATGCCTCAAAAGCAAGCACTGACACATATGACGCTACATGAATTGTGATGTCACTAAGAATAAAGGGTCACAATGGATACAATCCACTGTCCTTGTCACGTAACTAGAACCGAACTAGAACCGACTTGTAACTTCCACATACATATGTGGGTTGGAATCGGTGTTTGGTGTGTCAACGGTATTAGAGAGGTTTCGCAACACTACGGTTACCATTACGGATACGGATACGTCATCAGTTTGTGCGTAGTCAGTGACGTCAGAGGTTCGTCTGACGTTTAGCTACTCGTGTTTTACTGATATCAAGCGTGATACACGTAAGTGATTTACCGTTAACGTATTAACGTATTTTAGGATATTCCTAAACGTTTTTCCACATTTGTTTGCATTTACATTGTAGTATATGCACTGTAGCTAATACTCACGGCTTTAATTGGGTGTTAGCATAACGATAAACATGTTTAGTTGTTGGTCAAAAGTTGCATGTCAAACCGTACGTCTAGCTACGCCATCTTGGATTGTTTACCTACTCGTAAATATTTGCGAAACAAATTTCACGAATACCATTTACATTACGGATACCAATAGCTTAACTGTAATGGTAACCGTAACGGTGAGTTTGCGAAACCTCTCTATTATGTCCTAAAATCAGATAGCAAAAAAAAGCACAAGGAATATTTCTTCCCACAGTAGTTTAATAATAAGACATGACATTGTAACCAATTCTGATCAAGTGACTGTAACATCTTGCCACAACACAACCATTTGAATACAACTGGCTACAACCAATGGCAGACATCTTCCCAGGGTAAGGGTGGTTGCTATGCTGCATTCTCTCTCCTACTTGCCGAAATCTAGGTTTTAACCACAAATTGAAAAATAATAATTAAAATGACAATTATTTTATGAAAACATGCCATTGTGTTTCATACATGTTTATGAATCGGTCTCAGATTTTAACATGGCTGTGAACTGATAGCAGATTTGATATTTGATATTTGTTATTTTTTGATATTTTTTAAAATTTGATATTTGATATATTTTTTAAAATTTATACTATTTTACAACTAGGTTAGTGAAACAATCCGAGATTACAATGAAATCAGAGATCTCAAATCCGGCATTTCAAACACAGAATATTAAGGAATGAGTATTTCATCAGCATAGCAGAAGCCCTTGCCTGAAGAAGCTGATGACAACAGTACAACGTAATATCAACGTGGATTTAGCTAATGTAACCTTTTTTTTCTCAGAAATCAAGATAACACTTTTGACTTCTGAAGAACATGATATGCAAAAGGATTCTTTGAAACAAACTACAGGGCAATATGGGGAGACAATAACAAAGTACACATAGCCAATTATAAGCACCTTACCATTGCACAAAACTGTACAAATTCATAATGAAACTAGAATAATGTGTATCAGTATATCTCTGAATGGTTCTTTTATACTTTAATGAAACTTACTGATAGAACTATGCAGAGAAGCTTCTGACCGTTGTATCTGGCAATCTGTGTAAGATATGATGGACAATACTTCTAGGCCTAAGAAAGAACTCGACCATTTTAATCTCAAACCATGTGCTATATAATAGGTTATAATGACATAAACTGCCAGAATTACCTATTCTTTACTAATGCAGGTCAAGGTTAAGAAAAACAGTCATAATAAAACATGTTTTAAATTGTACTGGATCAAAATTTTCAAAAGATATATTTCTGCAAAAACCAACAGCAATCTGTAGCTAAAGATATTTGTAATATTCCAACTATTTCATTCTCATATTCTTTATATTGTACAAACCCATTTTGATATGAAAATTGATAAATACGTTACTATTTTTTTTATTATCGTTAAACAGGTTGATCGCACATCTTATATTACATACCGTATATTGTACAATTATACAGAAGCCAATATATATATATATATAACAGACAGATAACATCTGGAGGCACTAGAGAATTGTGAACCATTACTGAATACACACGTATCAGTCTACATGTTGTAAAGTAGCACTACAGAGTTCAGTACACAAGTGTGTGTGTATATGGCACGCGGAAACTGCAAGGCATCTAGGTCTGCTTCCACAGAATGGTCGTAGCGCTACGAGAGTCGGAACTCTCCATAACGTAGAGGAAGGTATGATTCCGATAGTGCTACAATCGTTCTCCGGAACACAACCTTGTACTGTATTTGAATACATATATGTACTAGAAATAATATACTAATGTAATTATTATACTGTAAAAAAAATTGTAATAATATACCAGCATCAATAGTAATAATATAGTAGCAGTACTACTAATGCAATATACTAGTACTAGTATGGTAATAATGCTAGTGTAATATACTAGAAAAATAGTAATAATATGGTAGCAGTACTACTTCTACTATTGCAATATACTACTATGGTAGTAATGCTAGTGTAATATACTAGAAGAATAGTAATAATATATAGAGGATACTTAACTGTGTTTCCCAAATATCATGTTTTATGTTATTTGAGTGAAGCGGGAGGGTATATTGTCACG
>JAVCKZ010060952.1:0-15456 GCA_034780755.1 Lepetodrilus elevatus
AAGGACTAGTAGAAATTCATAACATTTGTTATTTGTATCACTATTCAGGCTAGTAAGTTTTAAAGTTAGTTTCTATCACTACATACATGCTATGTTCACACTTGTCACCGTTTAAGCCTGGGTAGTGATAATGTTTCGCTATACTCACTTCACCAGCCATTATCCTCCTATGAAGGAGAATTTTGAGATTTGGTGTGGTGTTGTCTTCTGCAGTAGTTAGCTGCATTAGCCTGAATGGAATGATTATGGCCGGTGAAGTGAGTATGAAATTTATCACTACCGGGCCATAAACAGGGCCAAAATGTACCATTGTCCAGCATCTAGACAGCTTTGTTTCTCAAGTAAATATATTTTTTGGTTGACATTTCCCTTGTTTACAAATTACACTGCATTTAAAAACAAGTACATATTGATTGAATAAATTGTTAATTGAGTGCATAAATAACGTAGGAGTATGGTCTCGCCTACAATATCATGTTAGATCACATAACATGCATCTAAATCAATAACTGAAACGGCTTCTGATGGCTAAAATGTGTTCGAAATCTTGCTCGATCCTGTTGAAGGTCAAATGAAGTGCATCACAACAGAGATCGTATTGCTTAATTTGACTTCAGATATCAAGAAACACAGCACTATTACCTGCTGTGATGGAACCACTACTGAAACTCAACAATGTGTCTTAATTCTTGACCGTACAGGTACGCTAATATAAAACAAATCCAGGTGACACCATTGTCAGATTCCATTTTGACTAAACATTGCGTCACGTACACAACAAATAGTGATGTATTACACTCTGTGAATTATGTTCAGCGAACCATTAAAGTCATGTAATGTAAAGCTAATAAACTGTTCTTTTTCTAGTATATTAGTTTTACCAGAATGATCCCCTGCCACAGCAGACGGGCCAGAAACAAATCTTCGAGCAGCAAGTGTTCCCAGTCTCGACGCCATCTTGTCTAATGGTATATGCAAAATGTTGAATGCTGTCTTAATCGAAATATGAGCATACGTATGTCATGTGAATAAATATTAATTAACCATTTATAAGTGGTATGGTATTATTTTTTTAATTTACAAATATAATGCAGCCGATTAGTGAACACGTAAAGCATGGCATCTGCTAGAAATTACCCTGTTTAAGTTATCATCTTTATCAATGAACTAAATATGATGGTCTAAACAGAGGAACTGTGATCCGTCTTGTTCCTGTCAGTATTATTGTTATATACAACTCTTACCAGTAAAAACTAAGTATAATTTATCAGCTGATAATTATTTCCAGAACCAGTGCATGTATTGTTCATCCTGGTTCCGTCGTTATGCTACTATTACTGTTGTCACTATTCATTTAATTTCCATTTCCAATTTTCTTATTTAGTAAGCTAGGGGGCGCTTGCACCAGTTTATATTACAATCTATAAACTAGAAATATGTTTTTCTTTTTCAGTTTTGCGTGCATTTAATTAAATAACAACTATATTATAATAATAAAATAAAAGTTGAACAAGAAATTCTATATTTCCAATATGATATACCTAAAAATAGTAAAATACTCGTAAACTAATGTAGTTATCTTTATCGACTGTAATTTACTCTCGGAACAGGAAAAGCGGTAACATCAACGAAAGAAATAAACTACAGTTAGCATAAAGACTTCCTTTAGATATACACATTAAATGTTCAATTTCTACTAACAAAGTTTATCTCAATCTTTCAAGAAGATGCAATATCGGATATGGGAAATAGTCACGATAAAGGGGTTCTGAGAAAAACCATTTCAGTTCCCGACACACAGGTGTGTTTTCACGAATCACATCCACTCAGTTGACACTTGCAGGCTAATAAACACAGTTAGGCTAATAATATCGAACTATGAATACCATAGTACCATGTAACCAAACTACCCCCAATATAGCAACTTTATGACATCTTGGAAATTAGACATATCCGGTTTCTGATCCAATAAGCAAAAGACAGATCATAACTTATGACATAAGGTTTCTGAATTAAGTGTAAATTGATTCACTTTGAGAAATAAAACTGTAGTTTCTACATTGTAATTAAGCATTTACCCATGAAAAAACACCAATCCAATTGAAAACATAAGCGTGGTCAAAGTTTAATTGCATATCTCATTGTGTACCAGAAGCACGGTTGCCTGTTAATGTTTTGGTAAATCTGATTGGCTCGTAGTCACAGTGATTTCCTAGTTTGCCAGAACGTGGGATACCCAGTTATGTTTAACTTGCCCAGCGGTGTTATCTCTTTGGCTCAGTTGGTAGAGCGTTGTACTCGCAATCCACCAACTCTGGTTCGAATCCCAGGATCGACAGTGGACCAGTTTCAATGATTGTTTCGTCATGTATGGGTGAAACATTACCGCTGTGACATAAAACAATAATTCACTATAATTCATTCAATAACTGAGTCTAACCCTCTACCGACTGAGCCATTATTGTATATGGAGTTTAACGTCACTGCGTGAATCTTTCACCCATTTGCGACGAGCCATTGAAAGATTCCTTTAAATGTTTAACCAGTTTAGGTCACTGGATTTTGAATGAATCTTGTGCAATCACATGCCAACTTACAAGTAATAGAACAGGCTGACACTGTTCTCACAAATCTTCTGGAAAGAAGAAAGTACTCAGCTCGACAGTGTATATAACAGTTACGTATATGCAGCAAAGTATCTTGGCGAATGTGAATTTACTGTATTGAAAATAAATTCCAACAGGTCGATTGAATATTTTTGACACATGGACCATATTTACATTTCAGCAAATTATACAAATAAAAATAATAATAATTATATAAATAATAATATTTCATTATTATCCCGGACGGAATTTATTTACATTGTAAAAGACAAAATGGATATATATTCTAAATAAATAGAATATCATTCATTCAACACATGACTTAGTAACACAATTTTTTTCTTGGATTACAATATATCTTGCCTTATCATTATCAATTGAGAACTATATTCACATGATATTTGTTTCAGAGTTTGGCGGCTAATGCGTCATTCGTGCGGGAAAAGTCCCGCAGCTCTCAGCCGCTGTTTCGATTCGCGTCGTCACGTGATCTGAGGCGAGCGCCCCCACCGGTAGAGAAACCACAGCTATGGGGGGTACCGCTCTCAGAGGCTCTGTTCCTACCAGACTTTCCTGTCCGGGGAGATCTCGAAGAACAAGAATTTGAGGTATGCGTGACACTTTTCTCTCTGTATACTTCTCAGGGAGTTGAGAAGGAATGAGAGCACAGTTATTCATTGACCATGGCAATAATGTAGCTTTGTGAACAACATTTCAAGCCTGGATTTGGTGCAGTTTAAATGTCCTCATTATTATTATGTTTTTTCTATATTATATTTTAATGTTAACCTTCTCCCTGCTGGGTTGGGAACAGATACTGCTCTTTAGGATGTCTCCTGTTGCCTTCAGCAGGGAGAGGGTTAATACATGTATTTAGCTAGTTTAGATTTCAATACTTTGCCACTGTATTTATACTTGTGTGTGATAAAAAGAATCCTACTTGCAGGGTTTCTACGAACGTGCAATCCTGCGTCCCATACGCAAGAAATTAAAGTTTGGACGCACTTTATTAATACAAAATTGTTGATAAGTATATCAGGACTCTCAAAAATTTAAACCTAAGTTGAACCCTGCTACTTGTCTCGGCCAGCGGAGACCCATTTTTTTTCTTTTTTCTTTTTTTTTCTTTCTAGAATTATGTTTTGTTTCAATGACACCTAACGTGGCTACTCTCTGTTGACAGGTGCTGGAGGTAATAGCCAGAGGTGCATATGGAAATGTACTCAAAGGTCAGAGAGAGGATGAAAAGAAATTTTATGCAATCAAGGTTTGTTTCCATGTTGCATGTTCATGTTACGGTACTAACAGTGACTGACTGAACGTAATCTTGGCTTTTCTAAAATGATAAGTGTTACACAAATATTAACATAATTTCTATTCTGTCGTAGATTATAGCTGGATTAATTGTAACTATTCTTAATTTAACTGCATTTTATCAGTCTATATTCATGTATGTGTCATGAAAGATTCCCGCTGTGATATAAAACAGTAATTTACTCATATTTTATATCATAACACAAAAATTAAAGAAATTTGTATTATTGCCAGATCGTCTCCTATGGGTGAGATATTCCCGCCGCGACGTAAAACATTAATTTTAAAAATATATATAAAATAAATTATTGCCAGAAAATAATTACTGATGTGTGTTATGTGTGTCATAATGTCTATGGGTTGCAATTATTTGGCTGCTATTAATGTTATTGTATTTAATACATTGCTAATATACATGTATAACTATCACTGTCGCATATTAAAATCGTTTCATTGTATTTAAGGTGCTAGAGAAGAAACAGATAATTGGGGAAAGTGCAATACAACAGTGCAAAGACGAGGCAGCAATACAGGTGAGATATGTCGCCTGATAAATATTTATTCCGTTCTGTTTTTGATTTTCTTTTGTTCATAACGTGCGTCTGCGCATAAGGGTGAAATACAGTAGTCAAGCAGCAACTTAAATTAAATTATATCTTGATTTGGATGAGCTGAGATGGCAATGTGAATGTACCCGGTGCATATACTCCCCAGGGAGTTGAGAGGGATGGTGTATGCACAGTGATCTATTGACTGGTGTATTAATGTAGAACTATGAGTAAGTAATAAAGTGTAGATTTGGTGCATTATTTTTGGTGTCATTTACTGACATATATTTCTACTTTCAGTCTATGCTCAGTGACCATCCATTCATTGTGAAGCTCAATGAATACTGGCAATCCAAAAAGTACTTGTATATAGGTGAGCATCTCAACTAATTATCCACTCACATAGCAGACAATATTTGTGGATTTTATGTACAACATTATTTTTATTGTAAAATACAAATATTTGAAGGGGCTGAGAAAAATCCAGTTTGTTTCAGTTGAAAATTTAACTCATCATTCTTTCCATTATTTTATTTTATTTGAATTATTTAATTTTTTTATTTATTTTACTTTTGGTGGGATGGACAATATTATGCTTTTTGATTACTAATATTAATTTATTTCTCAAATGTCTTGCGATGTATCGTAGCACCAATGTTTGACTGTGTTACAGTGTTGGACTACGTTCCACATGGGGACCTGTTCTCGCTGTGGTCCTTCCACACCATGTTCCCTGAGCGGCTGGTCCGAGTGTACGTGGCCGAGATCACCATGGTCCTAGGTGAGAATCTGATTGCTGTCAATCCGAATGCCATATATCTGAGGGAGGGAGATATTTTCCAATTTAGTGAATAGAAGCCACGTTATTACAGCTGTGACATTTTACATTTCAGATTATCTCCATAATTCCGGTGTGATATTTAGAGATCTGAAGGTGAGAACACTGGAGTGACATCAAGCAATAAATGAATACATTTTGTCGGCATTTGTTCAATCTGTAGATGTAATCGGTAGTTAGCTCTCAAAGTGCATTACGTTTTGAGAAGAGTTTTAATTAATAAGAAATGTTTCACTCTTTTTCAGATGGAGAATGTCTTGTTTGACCCTATGGGTGAGTTTATCCAGAGTAACAACCATTAGGGACATTTGTTGCGAGTGTTGTATGGGGGCACAACATGTGGTAGAGGAGTCACTTGACCCGGAACCAGGATGACGTGACCCCATGACACTCGCATGTCAAATTGGAGCTTTCTGATTGGTTGATGTTAAGTTCTGTTAACAGATATTCACCCACGACTCACATTTAAAAAATGAGCTTCCAGATAGTAGTATATGCCAGGGTATTTGACGGAGGTTATGCGTAGTCACAATAGCCTGGGCTTCGAGGATGCATCCACTCATCTGCATGTATATCTTTTCAGGTCATATACAGCTTATAGACTTTGGTTTGTCTAAATGGCTTCAAAAGGGTGAAAGAACGAGAACGATATGTGGGACTTTGCAATATATGGGTAAGATAGTACTGTCATGAAGATAGACATTGTATGTGTTGTCGTTATGGTCATGACATTATATATACAGTAGACCTCGCATACACTAGCCTCGGATAAACAGGACACTGGCCTATACCGGATTGAATCTGAAGTCCCGGTCCCATCTAAGGCTAATTACGGCATATGCATATAACAGACAAAAATAGCCGGTCCCAATGAGTACATTATATGCTAGGTCTCTACTGTACATAAATCCATCATTAAATTTAATTTTCTATTTAATTTTAATTTCTTTTCGTTTTTTCAATTATTTTCTCTCGCACATATTTTTAATTTTCTCTCGCAAATATTAATTTTAAAATCATATATCGACCGCAAGTAAATTACCTACATATTGTACACAAGTGTGAATATGGAATTAACATAATTGGTTCTGGTATTAGCTTTATGGGCTTTCATCTTGTTTTTCAGCTCCAGAGGTTTTATCACAACATGCGTATGGTCACCAGGCAGACTGGTGGTCACTGGGTATTCTCATGTACGTCATGTTAGCAGGAAAGGTACGTAGAGCATTATTAAGCATATAAATTCCCCGACAAGAGATTACCCTTATCATGGATGATATGGTTTTCTCTCAAATCCTTATTTACCCTCTTCCGTTACTTTCCTCTCTTCTCCTGGCATGGCAGTTTTCTACGGAAATCGGGCAATTGATCCTTGGTAACTGTGCATGTGTCAGACAGAAAGTACAGGCAGAACAGCTAGAAAGGAGCAGCCCCCTAGTCCTCCAAAATTTATTACATTGATTTACTTGTTTTAGGTACAAAACAGCAATAATCCTAACTAACTATTTTCGTTCTAGTACCCAGTTGAGGCATCGAAGCACCACCGGCAGATGGCAGAGAAAGTCTATGATTGCGACTTCTTGCTGCCAAACGGTATCGGGAACGAGGCTCAGGATGTGGTACATAGGGTAAGTTCCTGCTTGTTGGGTGCTGCATAGTGTGGGTTCAAACTCATGTGTAATACGTAATGTGGGTTTTAACTATTCCTGCCGCGATTTAAAGCACTATTTCAATCAATCTTCTGCTGTCAGCAATATTCTACAATGAAGTGTAGTTTTTATTTTAGATTTAAAAAAGAGCAACATCAAATATATGCACTTCCGGGTTTGATGTAATTTTTGTCACGCTTCTATTTTCAGTTTCTCACCAAAGCACCTCAGCGGCGTCTAGGAGAAATAGATCCTATACAGAAGCTGGACTTCTTTGTAAATCTCAACTTTACAGATCTTATAGAAAGGAAGGTAAATATCAGCTAGAAAGTGAAGGTTCTTGTTCATAACAATTCACATCACAACTGGGTCCTAAAAGAAGAAAAAAAATATGAATTTCTAAAAATATTTTTTGAATTGGTATTTAGAGACGCTTTCTAGATTCTTTCACTAATATCACAGCTTAGGATTGTTGATATTTTGGATCTAAAACAAGCAAATCCATGATGAAATTGGTAACCAAACTTCTCACAGTTGTTATTCAAAATAAACTGCACCAAAATGTTTTCGTAATCTTGGGAGTCAGTTCTGTCTGTACCATCTAGGTCAACATTGTACATGTAACAGGTTTTTCTCCCACCATACGTAGATCACTCATTTGTGCTTGTTTACAGATTTCTCCGATGGAAATTGTCCCCCCAGAGTTTTTCCCGATGACAGGCATGAGCTGGGCTCCCCACTATGTGGAGAAAGAGCAAGATGATCCATTTACAGGGGTAAGCCTCATTTTAGTCCCCAGAAACTAGAATTTTAAATTTCGAGAAAATCTGTTTTTTTAACATTTAAAATTATTTGATTGAGCATTATCTTACAACATCTTTCAAAGAAATACCTTGATGTGTTAACATTTATTTTTATTTAAATTATTTGATTGAACATTATCCAGTGGTTTCAGTAGAATTGGAAGTAGGTGGCAGAGTAGCAAAAGTAAGAGGAAAAAGACCTGCATAAATCATACAAAGTAGTATCAACACCATTGAAAGTAGACGGCAAAATTAGGAGAAAACTCCAAAATAGATGGACGGTTGCTGGCACCTATTGAAACCACTGATTATCTGACATAATCTTTCAAAGAAATACCTTGATGTGTTAGTATTTGAAGCCTCTGCCATGATTATGTGGCCAAGTATAATGTAGAAGTTAATACCTGTCTTCTTTTTCAGTTTGATGGGCAGAATGTGCAGTGGAATCTACCTGAAGGGGCGACGCCAGTCTTTGTGTGACTGCAGCTCTGTGTGTGTGTGTGTGTGTGTGTGTGTGCGTGTGCGTGCGTGTGCATGAGTGTGTGCATGAATATTTCAGTGTGTGTGTTTGTCTCTGAGAGAGGTGTGTGCATGCATACGTGTTTGTGATTTTGCTCAGGTCCATGTGAGAGCATCTACCCAACTGAATGCATCTTTACCAATGAATCCGATCCAAGACATGAGAATAGTATTTGCCTTGTGAGCGCAATTGTCTTAGATATTTTCTGCATGAAGCCAGAAATTGTACTTCCTTAGACTTTTATTAAGTCTAGATGCCCTGACCCGTTTTTCGCGACATACCAGTAGTCCATGCATATATTGAAGTGGATGCTATGACCTTCCAAACAAAAATAAGTTTTATGTACAACCATGACAGATGTCCTGATTCACGCCCAGACCATACAATCCTTTCACAAATTTTCCTTTATACTTGGTCCGTTTTATTTACTTATTATTTTGTGAATCCTTGTCGGTGCCATTTCCTCAAACAGAAAATTTCAGCTTCTTTAATTTTCTCTAAGAGTGCCTTTACATCACCACTGGCCTTGACCTAATTGCAAGGTCAGCCTTGACCCCAATGTCAACAGGTCATGGCCATAAGATAAGATAAAGCTTTTATTACTTATCTCAGGAATGATAGAATTCATTTGTATTTTGCATCACGTTTTTTTAAGTATAATAATCAGGCATTATTTTTGTTATTTCATTGGCACTGGTCATGCACATTCCATTATCTGTATTTTAACATCAACCTCATTAACCAAGTTTCCTGCCAATGACTTCTATCCCTGCTATAACCATTATAAACTAAAGGCCTAAAATTATTCTAATCCATTGTGAAACTAGTTGAGGACCTCAACTGTATTGGGAATTTATTTGAAGGCCTAAAATTATTCTAATCCATTGTGAATATAGTTGATAATCTAAAATCAAATGTGAAAGCATTTGTAGACCTAAAATTATCGTAAACTATTATGAAGATAGTTCATATAACCCAGAATCATACACTTTCTAATTTTTCTTTTGGAAATAATTTGAACTGGTTGTAACTCAACTCTAGCTAGACAATTTATTGATTGTATTAAATTTGACCTACATGTCAGGGCTCCAGACTAACATTTTGAGTTACTTGCCTGCAGAGCAAACATATCATTAGTCCAGAAATCTAGACTTCTATCGTATCATGCATTTAGCGGTATCGACATCTAGGAGTATTAAGGAGACGAAGCAAGTTTGTCCAACATATCTGCTGTTGTGATTTAATGTAGTTATTTATAATGACTGTACAGTGTATGTCTTGTAGTGTTAGACATCAGTGCAATATACGTGACCGTTTGAAGCACGGAATGAACCACATTGTTATTTTAATTGCACACATTATTTTCTCAGATTTCTTTTTAATATAGTGAAACATGGATAGCATGAAATACAGCTCAAGTTGTTTGTTAAAATTATTTGCTGATTATATTTGCATTATATTAGTTTTGTAAGTGATATGAAGTTTAGAGAGACAATATGTAATATGCAAGTATTTTTATATACTAGTAGTTGTAGATTTATTATAACTGATATATGTTGAAAAGAATTGTTTTAAAATTTAATCTGCTAAATTGAATGTATGCAATCAAAAATTGTGTTTGGAAAGTACATGTGCAATAAAATATTGATAATATGATGTAAATTATGTAGACATGGATATTGTTTAGGATATATACACTATGCACCAGGCCCCAATTTCACAGAACAGTCGTAGCGCTACGAGAGTCGTAGCTCCTTAGCAACTCCATGCTAACGTACATGAGTTACGACTCTCGTAGCGCTACAACTGTTCTGTGAAATCGGGGCCTCAGGAATGTGATGAATTGAAGTCGACTGTAAAAAGGCAAAAGGCAAAGTTTTCGTGAAATTATTATTTTTAATTGTAACATGTTAGCCATTTTATATTTGTTGGTATTTGTTGTAACTTTTGTTTTAGAAGAAACTTGTTATGACTGCATGCTCAAATATGTTTCAGGCATGATACTCTCTTATGTTCAGGATGTGTCTTAAAATATATACTAGTACTCAACAAATTAATTAAGGCCCAGTAGTGTTTTTGGACATGCCAGTATCAATTTAACCATATTTTATATTATTAAACAACAAAGAATTTCCAATTATCTACAGGCTCCAGGTACTCTTCACTCACTGGGAAAAAAATGGCACCAGGAGTGAGTTTCACGAAAGGGGTGTATATTTACGCCTGACATAAATTATGCAGATTTGCTTGTATTACGTCATTTAAGTTGATTGTATTACATCATTTACGTCTGGTGTAAATATACACCATTTTTCAAAATTTTGGTAGAAAGCTTCCTCGCAAGATATGTGCCAGCCCTTAATTTATTTTGTTGAGTATATTAGTTGTAGTTATACATGTAGATATGAAATCCAGTGGCCATGATTGGTCAGCATAATACAGCAATGTTACATACCATGGTTCTATACTGTGTACAACTATTAATGCAACAAAAAGAAAATAGGCTTTTATTTATAAAAGTATTGTCGTTGCACATAGAGACTGCATTGTGGTATTAAACTCTCGCCATAAATTATAATGTAGTTATTAGAATATCTGTATAATATATCCCATTTTCAAAGAGACTTCATATTTTATGTTTGACCACAGAAATCCTTATTGCATATATGGGTTAAAGATTATTAGTGTGACATTAACCAATATGGCACAAACTCCACACAAACCTGGTTAAAATATTGAATGCATCCTTCATAATTGTTTTTCCCTATGACATATTTAAAATTTCTGGAAAGCATCATAAGTATCAAGCTAATGGACAACATAATATTTTGTTGACAGGGTTGTCTCCCTGGAAATTTAAGTTCCTTGATCAATGCATCCTTTAGATCCCGACTCTGACTATTCTTTCATACGCTACATTGGTGTATCTGTTTAAGAAGGCACTGGACCCAGCTTTAGAGGATGGTTTCAGTGTAGATGTATCATGCTGATGTTATAGGTATTTTGAGCGAGTTGGATGTCCCAATTGCCACTATACATCATATAGCTGCAGTTCATAGCTAGAAGATGCCCCGTTTACTATTTTGCTATCTATTTATTAAAGGCATAATATCACAGATATTTAGGCTTGTTTTGGGACTAGTTCTTATAGCTATATAATAACTGCAAAGTACATTTACTTGACATACATAAAATCATGTTTGTACTTCCAAAAAGCTTGTCACCACTGCACCCACCCCGATAGACAACTGCTTCTTTATATATCATTCAAAGAGGATATAACTCTAATGTTTACTCGCATTCCTTCTTAGAACAGTGATGCATCAAAGACAAGATAATAGCGGAATGTTCCCTTTTTTAATATAAAATATGATTTGTTTTAAGAGTGCTGGGGGATAAGTACATCAGTAAATAACCACTTTTGGGTGAACAAATCATGTGTAATTAGTCTCAGATCGAAATCTGTGTGTCCATTATATAGGTCAATCATCCTGATATTATGCCTTTAAGGTGTGCCCATAATAGATGACAAAATAGTAAACACGGCATCTTTTAGCTACAGAACTGCAGCTACTATAGTACATCCTAGTAGGTATCTGAAACTGTATGTAGAAATGTTTGTGAACTTTCATTCACTGCTACAACTGCATTGAGACGAGTAGGTGGAAAAATTGAAATGTTCAGCTACCTCAATGCACAAAACATTCTTTTTCATCAGACCATTCTACCTAAATAAATGTTGATGCTACTGAGACATCCTGCCAAAGTTGTACATACATTGTTGATTTGCTGTGTCCATATTCCCAACGTCTTACTCTGAATAAATCATCAGAATATACTCGCCAGTGATTGTCGTTCTTCATGTCATTAAAGGCACACACTAACTTAGTATACCTGAAAGTATGACTTATCATTGTGCAACAAGCTACATTTTCCGTATGTCTCACTGGTTTTCAATATTTTCATGTTTTGTTTATTTTTGTCAGTGGAAATGGAAAAAAAAACAGTTGATGATATGAATCCAAGATGCAGGTAGATCGGCTGTTATTACAAGCTCCGTTCTGGGTATTGGTATCTCGAAGCTCCCATATCTACTATACGAGACTGTAAGGGTTCTAATAGCGATCGTGTTATGCATGCCTGGGGATCGTGCACTTACGAGAACGCTGTATCGTCACAATGAAACGATACCCTGTATGGTTTAGGGCTAAAGGTGGGGGTCATACCAACCCCGATAATGATTACGAGACGTTAAAAGAAAATTGTTTTTTTTTATGCAATTTGCCTTCTGTGAAATGATGTGTATAGCTCGAGAATCCTCTAGCTGTAACTGGCCATATGTTACTTTTTATATGTTACATATGGCCAGTTACAGCTAGAGGATTCTCGAGCTAGTATCAGTATTGTCATTTACACGCAATTTGAATGGATTTATTGTCCTTCAAAAAGTATGTTTAGCAACAAAAAGAAATGTCATGGGTGCCATAGAAGCCAAGAATGGGGACATTTTGTAAATCCAAGATGGCCGCCATGGCAACCTAGAAAAACATAAACATATTGGTTTTTAAGGGTTCAGTATATCATAAAGTTTCCAAAAATATACTGTACTGTATAGGTTTCCTAATTTCCATTTAAAAAAAAATAATAACAAAATATAAGGAACTGAAATAATAACTCACACACACATAATAATAACATAAGATACAAGATAACACACGCGCAGAGAGAGAGAGAGAGAGAGAGAGAGAGAGAGAGAGAGAGAGAGAGAGACATAACCTATCACCAGCTGATCACGCGCACACATAAGAGAACATACCACACACACACACACACCACACACACACACATTCACATTCACATTAATCATTCGTCATTTATAGACAGTGATTTTCACGCACGAGTATACAAATATACTATACTGCATATACTACTGTGTCCTTTCATTCTAAGGTCGGGTCATGAGGTCACGAGGCATTGCATGTGACAGTCTACTTCAATGGGCTAGTATGGGGTGCTTATGCTCTTGTTTAAAGGGAGATTCGGTAGGTAGTTACACTTCAATTTTAATTAGTATATGTTTGACTGGTTAGCTAGTGAATACGAATATGCATGAAGCTGCACCGCAACGCATGTTACATCACTGTTTAACAGCATACTAGTATTCGTGTTTGTAAAATGTAGGTATACTCTATCCCGTGACCAGAAGGGAAGCAACTCTAGCTATGACAATGCTACTTTCTCTTATCATATACATGCCTGCATATCCTATACAAGGAAGCTAAATATACGTAATGTCTGTCTGTCTGATGGGCTATTTTATGAAAGGCGTCCCTCTTTACATTAATTTAAAGTGTCTATATTTACTCTTTTAAAAACTATACACTATCTATAACACTTGAGAGATAGGATGCCGTTCCCCAACGATATTATTATCATGATATTACCGACAACTTCTATACCGTTCTAAACAACTTCGAACATAGGCTATAATTATATGACGTAATATCATACCATTTTCGAACCATGATCCGAAAATGATATAATGCAACTTTAACGCTAACCATAACTAAATTTAGCGATATAAATATTATTGTAAACAGGAAAGATTAGGCCTGACAATATATGTTTTACTTCACCTCGCAAATATAGGCAACTATATAGGCTATATATATATACTGATGGTGACATTAGAAGGAACACCGGTATTTTTTGGCAGATGCCTAACTTATTGTGTAGTATATATTGGAATAAAGTATTTTTTAAAATGTATACCGTTTAGAACTTTGAGGGTTACTTGCCACTGTTAAAACAGGTACATGTACATTTGAATACAGTGAAAATTATATTTTGATTGCCGATAAAAACTATTGTGGTATTATTTTCTTGATTTTGATTCCAGGCTAGTAATACAGAGGCCACTGCTAAGACTCCATTACTGTCGGGCCAGGTATCCGGTCCCCCGGCCCACGATGATGCAACAAGCACAGGACAGTCGGCTAGGCAAGTCAGAATTGACCGGAAGAAGGAATTCTGTAGGTTGAATACACTAAAAAGATGAATGTTGGGAAAGAAAGAGAGAGCATGCAATCAGATCTCACGTAACGACCGAGTATCATATTATATCTGTTTGAGCGTGGTACTGTATGATTATATACATAACCTCCGTCAAATATTTGACTGAGGTTATATGTACAGTAGGCCTAATCATAATATATATATAATGGGGTTCGATGATGGCTTATCATATGCCAATAACTATTCCAGTCTTAAGAGTTACTCTTTGAAAGGTCATTTATATTATCAGTTTTTGGACGACTCTTAGAACAAGTATTATTTAAGAGAATTCTATCTTGAGAGTATGTTTAATGCATTCTACGTTATTAAGTCTTATAGATCTACATATCCAGTATATTATCTAGGTATTGACATGTTATATCTTTCTCAGTGACATCCGTTGAAGAACTTGCTCCAGTCCAATGCAGTAAACTTCCATTACCAACGTTGGATAAAACATTCCAGGTAAAATGATAGCTGTATAGTTGTCTCACTAGGGAATCAAATTGTGTCTACTGCAATATGGGTTTTATATCCTAGTGCAATGTGTATTGTCAATCAGTTCTTCTATTGGTATACTACTGTACTTGTATAAGTCTGTATTTATTATGCTCGCTTACTGAAATATCCTGCTGCAGTTAGAATATGAATATACCACACGTTATTCTGTGTCAGTCAGTTCTTCTACTATAGGATTTCCATAAAATTTAATAGTGCTAACCACAGGGCTTTGAATAGATAGATAGTATAATATGTTATTGTAAGTATTCAAAGTCCTGTGTGCTAACATACTGGGTATCGTTTCTCGAAGCTCTCATATCCATAGCGCTCTCGTAAATGCACGATCGCTACGAGAGCCGTTATATTATGGTCTCGTAGTAGATATATGCTTCGAGAAACGATACCCTTGGACTTAATCATGCCACAGTCGTATTAAATGTTTCTTTGGATTTGTAGTCACTTCTATGCATAGACTTCTGTTAGCTTATCACCGGAATTCCTAGTTTTAAGGTAGCAGAGTCACCCAGATTTTGGTAAAAAACACTCTTGGGGGGTATGTGTGATTATTATGTGTTATTATGAAGTACAATCATGTGTCTTTCATATGTAGTTTACCTTTTTAT
>JAVCKZ010060963.1:0-29670 GCA_034780755.1 Lepetodrilus elevatus
ATACTGCATGTTGAGCAAGGCATGGGTGGCATGATACACGTGCATGTCGTTCTGTTGTGGGACGTCACAGTTGTCATACGGTAGCTTCATTCCTTCTACTAATATAAGCTCTATATGTTCAATACAGTTTGGCTTAATATATTAGATTTCCACAAACCGTATTACCAACAAAATAATTACACCGCAGTAGACAGTGATAGCTTTTCATTAGATTGCCACTTTAACATGGCAATGCTCACTAGATTGCCGGTGGAGCGTGCAATAATAAATGAAGGTAGATGGTCACTAGAGTTCTGTAGTAAACAGACGCTGGCCACTGGAGGGGTCTACTAAACATTACAGTGTCACTGGACCGTGCAGCATCAAACATTTACGTCCTCCGAGGCCCTAAACAACACCTCCACGCCACGGCTGATGATGGGCAGCGTCAGATGAACAGTCCTGACACGAGTAGCGGCAGAAGTATGTCAGAATACGCGTACAATACCTCACAACGTATAGCCCATGTCCTAGACGTAGCCACTACGTGTAGCGAGGTGTCGAACAATTTAATAAAGTATGATGTAATATGTTATTATTTCACAGTAGGCGCAGATGCCTGTCTGATTAGTTTACGAGGCGTACACACGTCAATATATCGACCATTTTACTGATTACTAAATATAATTCTGCTACGCATTCCAGTTGAGATGACTAATTATTGACAGGAGAAGGAATTCTTAAAAGTTTGAATCATATATAAATATTAATATGATTACTCTGTCTGGTGAGTTATTTGCAAACTTTCTGAGACTGTCCGAAACAAAACTAACAGCTTTGGGGCAACATCACGTTGGTTATCTGACATTTAGGACATCATCATCTGATCAGCAGAATTAGGTCAACTGGTAGGGAGCTCAGAAGGTGAGGTAAATGACCGTTATGCAGGTCCAGCCACATACCTTATAACACGTACACTAACTAATACAGAACACATTGGCATCTGTATGCGCCTTTGAATCTAAGTAATCTCTATTATATCAAAGAGCCAGTGGCTTGGTTTCTTCTGAGGATGTTCTATGCTAGCCGACATGACTTGATTTTGAAATATACCTGAAAGCAATCGTTAGAGATGTTTCACTTCCGTTTGTTTACATGCTATGCGACTATATTGCCGCTACGTGGAAATGTATGCCAAATATTGATCCTGTACTACATCCTTCCATAACTATCGACCTAGATAGTAATCTGAGATTTTCAATGGCTTTTACAAATTAACTTTCATATTTGGATACCATCGAAATCGATTTGAGTATTTACGAGCATCCGCCATGCGCTAACCAAGTGATTGGACATGAATATATCTAAAATTTAATACTGTAAATCTATCAAGCAAAATAATATTCTGGAATAATGGTTGAACTTGTATAGAGCTCATGCAAACAGGGGCTCTCGTGTAGGAAACAGCACTCTAAGGTAATCTACGCCATTGCTACGTGGTGTTACGTACAGGAGACCCTAGTAAGATATTTGTGTAATGTAATTATTAAATTGTAATTATTAAAAATGGATTCACTAAAGCTATGCACGTGTGTATTGCAGCTCTTATGGATAATGCAGTTATCATCTTTACAGTCCCAGCTTCAAAGAATCTACACTTCTAGTATATTTAGTAATTTACTAAACTGTCCCAGTCTATATATGGATGTACATTAGTGAATATTAAAGTAATTAACTAATACTATCTCAGCTTGTGTGTAGATGTATGTACAGTTTGATTAATATTAACGACATCCATATTATTGCATCTGTTAGTTTCTCTGGTCTTTCTTGAAGTGACAGCTACCAACTCGAAATCCAAACTGGCGGATTAGATACAATACTAAGAATAATTGTGATATTTCTGTTTATGATGAACAGTAGTTCAATTGTTCATATATACACACATATATGTTTAGGATTTGAATTGCATTTACGTTGTACAAAGTTCGATTGGTTGACGATGTCTGCACACTTCCCATATCCACAGAATGAAGACGAATCTTGTAACTTCCTGAATTAATAAAAGTACATTTTCGTAATAAAATATGCTTTTGTGATACCGCAATGTTACTGTGGTTTATAAAAATGAAAGTCTTAGATATTAATTTTTGTTCTAAAAGATTCTTCATTTTTCCCCAAGACAGAATAGGTTAGCAACTCCTGTAACTAGCTACAGTGTAGAGTCTCCCGTGAAGAACTCAGTACTACACAGTCTTGTATCCGGGAGTCACTGCCTTCACGACAGGGGGAGCATGTCAACTCAAAAGTGCAATGCTATATACACATTCGATTTACATATCACGCGCGTTACCCATTGTATCGCTACCGGTGCCTCGTCCGCTTTCCGTTCGATTTTTCTTGTTATTATTTCAGGCGTGGCCACGAGGCGGCACCAGGATGACTGTATACACTACTGGTGTGCACTGTATGTGAAGTCAACTCAATTGTTGAGCTGAATACTTTTTCCGGAATGAAACCGATTGGCAATATGCATATTGGTGATCGCTGTGTTAATGTGATAATTTCTTGTGAAGTCTGTGTATCATTGTTTGGCTTTCATGCTTGGATAATTTCGCTAAATAAGTATTTGATTCTAACATATACACTATACAGTTAACACTTAGCTTGCGTACTATACATTTATTGGCCAAATAAATCTACGGTCTAATGTAACCGATATTCGGATCAAACATAACTAATACTCAGAGCAAACACAACACATGTAATTAAAACACAAGGGGCACTAGCACCAAGCATAACCATTAAGTACAGTGTAGGTTAAAACGTAACAAATACTCAGTGCAAACACAACACATATACTTAAAACACAAGGGGCACTAGCACCACACATAACCATTAAGTACAGTATAGGTTCAAACATAACTAATACTAAGAGCAAACACAACACATATAATTAAAACACAAGGGGCACTAGCACCAAGCATAACCATTAATGGTTCAAACATAACTAATATTCAGAGCAAACACAACACATGTAATTAAAACACAAGAGGCACCAGCACCAAGAATAACCATTAAGTACAGTATAGGTTCAAACGTAACAAATACACAGAGCAAACACAATAGATATGATTAAAACACAAGGGGCACTAGCACCAACCATAACCATTAAGTACAGTATAGGTTCAAACATAACTAATATTCAGAGCAAACACAACACATGTAATTAAAACACAAGAGGCACTAGCACCAAGCATAACCATTAAGTACAGTATAGGTTAAAACGTAACAAATACACAGAGCAAACACAACACATATACTTAAAACACAAGGGGCACTAGCACCACGCATAACCATTAAGTACAGTGTAGGTTAAAACGTAACAAATACTCAGCGCAAACACAACACATGTAATTAAAACACAAGGGGCACTAGCACCAAGCATAACCATTAAGTACAGTATATGTTAAAACGTAACAAATACTCATAAGCAAACATAACAGATATGATCAATCATAACGGGTGCCAAGCATAACAATATTAGTACAGTGCAGGGTCAAGAATAACACACACTCTGATCAAACTTGGCCGATACTCGGAACTACCTCATGTAACACAACAACGTAGATACATCTGCATGCAACTTTCCGATCCTGTTAAGGGCACGCAGTAGATAAGGCCATCGACAACTCGTAATTAACTACTAGCAGACAGATGTTTTACCTGAAGATATTTCTAGCGGCGGCGGATCCAATATAAATAATTTAGTCCTCATCTCTACACAGGTTCAATCAGAAGTACCATGCTACTGTCCGACAGACCAGAATCACATTTTCCTCTTCTCTCATTATTAATAATGAAGCTCTGTTGTTTGGATACTATTGATGTTTGGAGGTTGATATCGTTGTAGCCTAGATAATTTCTCTTGGGAATCTATCACAACTATTTATCAATCACTGTCGGGCGGGTGTACTCACGGATCATGTCAGGATAAAATATATGTGATATGTGATAGAGTCACACTAGATAGGTGGTCGCGATTGTCCGCGTGATATTAGTCTAGAATTCAATTCATGACCGGATCCAGAGTTTGGAAAAACAGGGACGAGGTGTAGGGGAGGTGTAGGGGAGGTGTAGGGGAGGTATGCATGAGGTTAGGCGGAGATGCCTATAGGTAGAGTCCACTAAGATCTTCAGTGGACTTGGAATAAGGAGTTGAGATGTATAAAGTCATAGGGGAAAACATTGTATGCTGACCTACAAAATACCTTGATCGGTTGGCATTTTAAAGAAAAGCAACAGCAAGACCGTATAACACCTGCATGAGGCTACCAGTAGATCATGATCGTCCACACAGCATCTCCAATAGCAGCAGGACACGTCCAGACCATCATCTTCATTAGCAGCATGACACCTCAAGACCATAATCTCCAATAGCAGGAGGACACGACCAGACCAGCATCTCCAATAGCAGCAGGACACGTCCAGACCATCATCTCCAATAGCAGCATGACACCTCCAGACCATCATCTCCAATAGCAACAGGACACGTCCAGACCATCATCTCCAATAGCAGCAGGACACGTCCAGAGCATCATCTCCAATAGCAGCATGACACCTCCAGACCATCATCTCCAATAGCAGCAGGACACGTCCAGACCACCATCTCCAATACCAGCAGGACACGTCCAGACCATCATCTCCAATAGCAGCAGGACACGTCCAGACCAGCATCTCCAATAGCAGCAAGACACGTCCAGACCATCATCTCCAACAGCAGGACACGTCCAGATCATCATCTCCAATATCAGCAGGACACGACCAGACCATCAGCAGGACACCGCCTCCATTCGCCAGGCTGGTGTACTAGTCGTCGTCATCGTAACAGACATGCACGTAGACAGGTTTCAACCAAAGTTATCTTCTGGAATAAAAGAGAATGCATTGACGCTAACTTCAAACAGGACAACAGTTATTGGATATTCCAGCTGATATAAGCAGATAGCAGGCACGATGATGTGTCTACACCCAATATTAGCACAGAGCTCTATCTGTGTAACACACTCTGCCACACAACGGTCAATTGCATATTGATTGACTGATTTACCAAATTAGAAAAACTCTTATCAAGTCCCGCACTTAGCTCGTCGGCACGCAAGAAAGCCATGGCCGAGTTGATGGAGGTGACGCACAGAGCACGACTAGCTCCCCGATGATTACAGTAAAGCTAAAGAGAAGATGCCTCTTTTCACAGCCTCATGTTGCCAAGTAGTCCCTGTAGCCTCATGTAGCCTCATGTAGCCCAGTAGTTTATGTAGCCTCATGTAGCCTCGTGTAGCCCAGTAGTTCCTGTAGCCTCATGTAGCCTCATGTAGCCCAGTAGTTCCTGTAGCCCCATGTAGCCCAGTGATATGCAGCTTCCTTCCTAGCAGCTATACACTACAGCAATGCATACACACAACTGCTGATGTTGTTGATAGCGATATACTATGTTTACATCATCATTCCTCAGTCTGACGGAATTCCAGCAAGGTCGGAAGTATTTTCCGCCGAAATTACAAAATATAGAAACATGTATGAGCATAGCCGGAGAATAAACTATATGTTACAATTCTATTTCTAGGACGTGTTCTGGAATAAATGTACTAGAACGTAGCACGCCAAGTCAAACAATGTATTTGTAGGACAAGTAAAACCACATACTCATACTCTTCGTTTTCTTCTTTGCATGTTTTATTTTAAAATAAATAATATCCTTTCTTCATACTGTTGACAAATATAATGGACATGTGAAACTGGCACATACAAGATTCGAGTTTTTCTTACAGTATGGAATGTATACTTCATATTCTGAAACCACTAAATATTATCAACATATACGTCTGTATATCTACCGACTTTTGTTATCAAAGAACCGTTTAACATGAAATGCTAGAATCATTAATATTTTCTCAGGAGTGTAAATAAATGTTAACATAATATATATATAGACATGGAAACGTAAATTTGCTATTCATTGCATGGCAAATTTACAGATGTGTAAAAAATACATGTTCATGACCTCCAGACTAGCTGTAAATTTACACTTGGTGTAAACTTGCTTACCGGCGCAAATGCGTTCGCATGAAATGTATACATACATATTTATTAAGTAATGTATACCCGCACACCTATGAGAAAGTGTGCATACGAATAGGGTAAAATTAAAACAATTATTCAGCCATTAGCCCACGTTTGATAGAATAGACAAACAGATGGTATGTCTAAATAATGTTGAACAGTTGTCAGGAAATTACTAAGATCCACACATTTCCGTCTGCAGGCGAGACTGCCAGACTGAAGTAAGCCAATTGTTGCCATAAATATAGAACACAATGTGACAACCTGTGTGCTCGTCTCTCACTCTGACACACATTCTCTGAACCAGCATTGTAAATTATGAAATTTAGTCATCAATAGTATCACTATAATAGACAATACCATTAACTTAATATAGTTAGAGAACGTGTGCAGACCGTCATTACAAGTACCAGCATATTGCTATGCCGATGACAATATGGCCATCAGGTATATAAGTGGAAAATAAATGAAACTCAGAATACTTGAAGAATATCTGCAAATAAACACATTAATATAATTGATTGGTATTTGTTAAGAGAAAGCAGCATGCATTATCTGCTAAAATACTACTACATGATAATACCTTACCCGGGGATTCCGTTAATCAGGGCCAGAGGCAGGGGAGACAATTCTGAACTTCACCATGGAAAGTGTACCTGCTTAGGCGGTCCGGGTCTATTCATATGCATGCAAGCAGCGGTAAATTGTTCACGTGTACTTAAGGGAAATAACAAGTTAATCGACATTGTCTAAATTGTAGCTTACAACCGGCTTCTGTGGAAACTGTAGAGGCCTCTATTGATTCCGGCATGGTATGAGCCATCACGATATGACACTCACAGGGTAACACACTATCATTAGTTCCTTCATCGAATGGCCGTCCCAGCTATAAAACCACTGTCAGAAACTACTTTATGGTAAGGAACACAGATTAAAATCCTTTTAATGATTTTGCTATTCTTCTGTGCCTTCCTGGAGCTATTGATGAACAGTCGCTGGCAAATTACGAGCAGCCGCCAGGAGACATTTATCAGCAGGCGTAGTCAAGCTCTATTATTTAAATGCGTGTATTTGAGAAATGCGTGTACATGCAGGGCCTGTGTAATGCTTTTCTTGTAAATGAACTTCATTAACCTTATTTCTGTATCTGGTTTTAAATAGCAAATACTTTCTATGCATAGTTTGACCCAATGTAATATAAATACCTCATGAATGAACGTCCTATGTAAGATTACATGTATTCTCTCGGTAAATAATATGTTAAGCAAGCATTTGCTAACTATTGTATTGTAGTTCTACTGGATTTGATAACTGATTGGCAGTATATATTAATGTATACATACTTTTACAAAACGTTTTGTAATTTGTGTTCGCTACGTTAATCTGCAAATGTGAAGTTACAATTGCTGCTATCATAGTAACATAATTAGTCTGTAAATAAAAACTATAGTACATGTGTATACCAGATACTGATCAAATCTAATGTTAACGTATTCTTGTATGTTCGATCTTCAAACTGCTATGTTTCCATCCTCGGAATTCGTAATAACAATATTATATATGTTAATTAACGTTAATTGTCAATGACAATTATTAAGAAATAACGCCTTCTTTTAATCAAGATGTGTCTGAAATAACTTCAATACGTTCATTAAATAAAGTGTTGCCCCAGTCTGTCTAATGCCAAGTCCGCCTGTGGAGAGCGTGGCTGGCAAGTTCATAGTTAATTCCAAGTTTTAACTATAATAGATTATGTTGCAAATAACGACAATAAGGTTGGTGTAATCACAGGCACTTGAATCAGGCCATTATTTGTTTAAATATATATATATATATTTTTTTTCTTAATTTACGTTTATTCAAAATATATTCTGTCCAAAATAAAATTCAAAAAATGAAAACAAAACAAAAATATTCAAAAACGCCATCGACGGCATGTCTCTTATATATTTGCCGTCGATTGCGTTTTTGAATATTTTAATTTATTTTGATTTTTTGAATTTGTTTTTGGACAGAATATATTTTAAATGAAAGTAAATTAAGAAAAACAAAATGAAAAAAAATATAGATATATATTTAAACAAATAATGGCCTGATTCAAGTGCTTGTGGTGTAATGAACGTAAACCTAGAAAGTGATCTGTAATAGTAGTTCAGTTACTACGGTATTTAGCACTAGAAGTAAGACAGCAGTCTATATGAACTACTGACCAGAGGCTTGAGGGTGAGGATTCTATTGTCTGGGATCGCGATCAAAGACCCATCATTCTGACAGCTGCGATATATCTACCACTGCGGTTAGGTCATGACGATAGAGCTACGCTAATATATGTATCACAATAGTACAGTTGTATCATCATGACAAATGCAATATATTTAACAAATAAATCGGTTCATGATGATGGATTCTGCAATATAAGTATCACAAAGGGACCATCATGACAGCAAACATGTCGGTTCATCATGGTAAATGCAATACGGTTAAAATCAAGATAAATCACAACAACAGATGCAATTTATTTACGGAACAAGATGCTTCATAGCGAGAGCGGTCATGACGGTTTAAACACGATCTACTTTAAACACGATCTATTTATTACACGATCTATATAATTGCACCAACTACTACTAGTATGTCTGTGCAGCAGTCCTCGCCTGTGTGAGATCATGAGAGAGCCCGTGATGTAAATCACCATAGTATACGACGGAGTTCATGATAGAACGTCAATATGTTCACCATACGAAATAGTTCATGAAGACGAGCTGGAGAGTTCATGAAGACGAGCTAGAGAGTTCATGAAGACGAGCTAGAGAGTTCATGATGGCTAATCATGGCCACACAACACAGACTGGTACAGACGCGACCCTATTTTGAATAGGAGTTTTTGGGTGACACCAGACTAACGCGACCCGTGCGTCCACACAGAATACCTATACGTTCATCACTGCGCTACTCAGTATGCAGGCCGTGTGTCCAGGGTTAGGTTGAACTGCTTCCAGGAATGGAAACGTTTGACAAGTGACACTCGACTGGTAACATGACTTGACAACTCAGGCCCCAGCTCACTGTGGACCGTACCCAGTTCAGGCGAACTGCATTGTGGGAGTGACTCTGTTTCCCCGGGTGATTACCACTTGATTACAGTGGAGATGAAAGTCCCATCTCTACCTGTCTTCTTCTTGTCAGACTTCGTCAATGTATGCTAATTGTTGCACAATGGAGAATCGCTAGCAAAGCAACTCGGACAGATATAAACACTCTATCCACGTATCTCGTCCTGGCCCTCAATGAATATTAAAGTTACTAATCAAA
Organism: Lepetodrilus elevatus; assembly: GCA_034780755.1. Classification (NCBI taxonomy): domain Eukaryota; kingdom Metazoa; phylum Mollusca; class Gastropoda; order Lepetellida; family Lepetodrilidae; genus Lepetodrilus; species Lepetodrilus elevatus. The sequence continues at coordinate 9,415 of JAVCKZ010060963.1, forward strand.
TGTATTCATTTTCATAATTAAAGTGGCTATTGTAATACATGGTATTAGGCAATTTAGTATTGTCACAAATTCCAATAGAGTGAATTGCTAATGAAACGACAATGACGAAGATACTATTTAATTGACAATCGTTGGCCATAACAAACTTAATTTGAGTTAAGTATTAGTTCATTTCAAGGTAATGTACCAAGATCTAGCGACACACCATGGATATTGTTGCCCCTCTGAACTTTCACGACAATGAGTGATGCAATAGGAAACTAATATATGTATTACAAATTGAGGTCGCATTACCATATAAGGTTGAATATATCTCTGCTCGATTCCACAACTCTTACTGACATATGCTACACTTTAACAAAACATATCTACCAATAATAAATTCTTCAAATTGTGTGTGCTTGTCCATCATTAAAAGGCAAATACAAAATCAAAACAATATTGATAGGTCAATGTATTCAAGTGAAGTTTGCTATAAGATAGCTTTTTATAAAATCATGTGTGTATGTTCATAAGTGTCAATGAATGACGTAACCACAGCCAACAACATTTTAGGTTGTTACCCGTACATACATTGACAAACATTTGAGGAAAATATTCTTATTAATTCTAATATTTTGTGTTCTCCGTTGTACGTTATAGATCGCTCGCGAAATGTCAGTTGGATAAACGTCCCTTTTGGATGTTGGGCAATAACTAAGCAACAAGGGTATACTGCTAATAAGATTGGTCATGAGAACTGTATATCCCAATGATGAGTTGGTGAAAAACGAGTATAGTAATTGATTACGTCACGTATCGCTGTCTCGTGTTCGCTTCTTATGTCGTGACGAATGCACTTTAACTTCCAGCTCATACGAATATCTTAACGTTTCTCAAGGGGCACACTACTTCAAAATTGTGTTATGCGATATTGCATTGGATTCCCCCGACGTTGGATTATGTTATAAAATAAATTCAACGCGTTTTCTTTCCAATGAATGGTGCCAAACTAAAGTTGTATATAAACTAATATACAGATATTGTCGTAAACTGTCTCGTATCAACAGGGAGTTATGACAACAGCCAAATGTATGGTCATCTATTAACAGGTCAGTTGTGGACATGCTGCCTGAAGGGGGTAGTGTGCGGTAGTGTGAAGTAGTGTGCAGTAGTGTGCAGTAGTGTACAGTAGTGTGCAGTAGTGTGCAAGTAGTGTACAAGTAGTGTACAGTAGTGTGCAGTACTGTGGAGGTAGTGTGCAGTAGTGTGCATGTAGTGTACAGTAGTGTGCAATAATATGCAGTAGTGTGCAGTAGTATGCATGTAGTGTGCAGGCAGTGTGCATGTATTGTTTGGTAGTGTGCAGTAGTATGCAGTAATGTACAGTAGTGTGCAGGTAGTGTACAGTAGTGTGCAGTAGTGTGCAATAGTGTGCAATAGTGTGCGTGCAATAGTGTGCAGGTAGTGTGCAGTAGCGTGCAGTAGTGTGCAGTAGTGTACAGCGAAGTCTGATTGGACAGTCGGAATGTATCTCTTCCTCCAGACAAATTGAATAAATAAATGCTCACATACAACTCCAGCTAGTTCTGCCGTTAATTAATTACAGCGTCGTGAGCGATATCCTAGACCTAGATCTGGGTGGGAGTGTAGAATACTGAGACTGTACTACCTAGTGAGACATGTGTACTGTAGTGAGATATCTGATCTGTACTTTTGTACTTTATACTGTACTGATACTTCTATTCAGTAGTGAGCTATCTGTATACATACTTGTGCACTTTATACTGTACTGATACCTTTATAAAGTAGTGAGATATCTGTACGTGTGTACTGTATACTGTATACTGATACCTTTATACAGTAGTGAGATATCTGTACTTGTGTACTCTATACTGTACTGATACATTTATACAGTAGTGAGATATCTGTACTTGTGTACTCTATACTGTACTGATACCTGTATACAGTAGTGAGATATCTGTACGTGTGTACTCTATACTGTACTGATACCTTTATACAGTAGTGAGATATCTGTACTTGTGTATACTCTATACTGTACTGATGCCTTTATACAGTAGTGAGGTATCTGTACGTGTGTACTCTATATACTGTACTGATACCTGTGCGGTGTACTGACTGTTCTGTACTGTACGTCTGTACTCTGCATCGACTGCGTATCCTGCATGAACGTGTGTACTGCGTTGTCAGTCGTGGCTGTCGTACAGATGTGTAGGCTACACTGCACGATACTGAATTATTCTGGAAGATGACGTAAAACCTCCTAACTCGAAATTACATTAAAACTTAACTAGACGTTCATCTAATTAGTGAATACAAACATAGATTTAATGTGAAATTAAATAGCATCGACCAAAATAATACGTAGTTGACGTTTCATTCGTATTTGGGCAATTTACATTGGAACAAGACCTCGTTAACAGAGACTTAGAATTAGAAGCACATACCTCCCAGAAAGTGTGTGAGGCTTTTTATATGCATGCTAATTGGTAGTGAGTTCATCTTGTGCTCAATACTGGACCGTGACTGACAACAATAATGAACAAGATTATTGGGCACAGAAACTGACAGTTTGCCTGGTTGTCATGGAGATGTACAGTAGTCTGTGACACAGTGTGAATGATTTGAGGTCCGGCTCTTTACTTAATGTTTGCAAACAAACTAATTGATGTAACGTTTAGATCTCATACGTGTTAATCTGTGTAAGGTCAAAATAATCGATAGCATTCCCCCGAGGAGAATCTGTGTCAGTAGTGTTTGTCAGTGTTATAGCTATGTGTTTGTCAGTGTTTTAGCTTTGTGTTTGTCAGTGTTATAGCTATGTGTTTGTCAGTGTTTTAGCTCTGTGTTTGTCAGTGGTTTAGCTTTGTGTTTGTCAGTGTTATATCTCTGTTTGTCAATGTTTTCGCTCTGTGTCAGTGTGTTAGCTCTGTGTTTGTCAGTGTTATAGCTCTGTGTTTGTCATTGGTATAGCTCTGTGTTTGTCAGCGTTATAGCTCTGTGTTTGTCAGTGTTATACCTCTGTGTCTGTCAGTGGTTTAGCTCTGTGTCTGTCAGTGTTTTAGCTCTGTGGCTGACAGTTATGGAGCTCTTGATAATTAAGTCCGTGTTTTAGCTCTGTGTTTCTCGGTTACGAATCTCCTGTTGATTATATAAGTCCTCGGCTCTCGAATAAGTATAGGCATTACTTGCCCCCGATGTCCACAACGTAGTAAATTGTTCTGGCTCTGTGCATCTGCAGAAAGATCCATGCAGTACACGAGGGTAGTTGACAGTTCGGACATGTAGCGACTGTTCCAGGATACGTCATAAGGGCAAGCACCAGTCCTGACAAACCAGTCGATTAGGAGATTAAGAGTTAATAGCTCCAGCCTTACCTGACTAACGTGGTCTCAGTGCCAGGAATGTGCTTAATTAGGATTAACCCCTTTTCCAGAATTGAGAATAAATGCGTATTTTCAGATATAGAGAAAGTGCACATCCATAATACTTCATGTCTTACGTCCAGAAATTGGATACCACTGATTCTCTCTACATAAGGATTGAAGATTGCATGTGTGGCTGTGGATGTCTAATTGAAGAACATAGGACTTGCCTGCCAAGAAACATTAAGACTGAGTTTCTGGTGGCTTGCACGGAGAACTGCGTCACGAGAAGTATGCCCCCGAAGGGTTAAACAGGTTCATCATCTGAGGAGACTTGGTCCGCCACTTGAGTGTCGCTCCCATGTGCTGGGAAGACAACGCTAATCAGTTTATAGTAAAATACTGCCAGTCTTTCTGACGTTGATTGCATCTGGCTCGTGCACAACTCCGTCTGGACGCTCCTGTCCTCGTGCGTGTTCAATAGCACGTGCGCTCATGCCGGTATTTCTATCATCAGGATCTTCCCCAAGCGAGTCAAATACTAGCACGTACAGTCCTGGACACAGTTCAGAGCTCAGCTGAATCCAGCCGGGACTTACAGAATGACGGTCCTAGACCTACATGCAGCCAAGGTATATTGTCAGCCCTAGGCTCATAGGTAGCCTGGAAATATTATCTGCCCTATGCCTACATGTAGTCTTGCCATGTCTTCTGTCCTAGACTCTGACAATACGCCTACATGTAGCCTTGCAGTGTCATCTGTCCTAGGCCTGCATGTAGTCATATTGCTCTATCTGTCCTAGGCCTGCATGTAGTCATATTTCACTATCTGTCCTAGACCTGCATGTAGTCATATTGCGCTATCTGTCATAGGCCTGCATGTAGTCATATTGCGCTATCTGTCCTAGGATTATATATATCCTTGCCGTATCCTATGTTCTAGACCAGCATGTATCAATGCTATGTTCTTTGTATTCGACCCACAGTAGCAGAATGTTAAATGCCGCCATGAAGAACACGTCAAATATTTGTTGAGACGACCGTGAGACTGCACTTCATGAAGTCGATGAAGAACCTATGCCATGGTCACGACACTTGTGTCTGTGTTCTGATGTAAGACAGTTGCATCACCTAGAACAATAACACTTGGCAGATATTGAGAGAAAGGTTCAGCGAGAATATGTAAACTTTACATCCTGAATCTTTTCTGAATCTCTTTGAACCATGACTTTCACCATCTTTGTTAGATGCAATATGTTATTAGTGGAGATACTTTTATTCGTGGCCAAGTCTTTGTAAAATGAAACTACATGTATTCGGACTTAACAGCGAAGTTTGAAGTATAAAAAAGTTATCACGTCTCGTATCTCTATTGCAGTTGTCCATAAATGTATTACAAAGCTCTAAAGTTATAACCATCACAAGTCCATCAGGATTCCCTGCACGCTGCTAGTAGTTGCTAGTATAGGTCATTCCATCGTAGAAATGTGTGAAGCAAGAGTTAACACTGGCTGACATTTTGTTACTCTTCACTTTCCATTAGGATGTCAATAAAGAGCTACTTATTCCTTTCAAAGAGAATTGAAGTCCCTTTATCCTCAATTTGATAGTAACAAACTGTTCTAGTTACTGAGCACGACTATCGATTTGAATGTGGATAAGATGTGATGACGATGAAGTGGCCTACTGATGAACAGGGGGCCTAGTGGTGGGTCTAGAAGCCCTGGTGGTGGAAACAGATGTCCTAGTGGTGTGTATATGAGATCTAGTATTGTGGGCATAGAAAACATAATGGTGGGCATAAGACCTAGAGTGGTGGGCATTAGAAGACCTAATGGCGGGCACAAGGCTTAGTGGTGCATATAGAAGGCCCTAGAGTGGTGAGCATAGAAGACCTGGCCCCCGTTTCACGACGGTGTCCTAACTAGTTAGGAACTCCTAACCAGAGTTATCACCTCCTAAAGTGTGTCACGACCATGTCACAAGTCATATTCCTTCTTAAATCGTCATCTCTTAGGAGGTGATATGCTGGGTCATAGCTTTAGGAGCTCACAACTTTAGGAGGATGTCGTGAAACGGGGGCCTGATGGTTGGCACAAGGCCTAGTGGTACATATAGACGGCCTAGAGTGGTGGACATAGAAGACCTGACGGTTGGCACAAGGCCTAGTGGTGCGTATATAAGGCCTAGAGAGGTGGACATAGAAGACATAATGGTTGGCACAAGGCCTAATGGTGCGTATAGAAGGCCTAGAGAGGTGGACATAGAAGACCTGATGGTTGGCACAAGGCCTAGTGGTGCGGAAAGAGGAGCTGGTGGTTGGAGATCCGGTAAGCTGTAGCCACAAAGAGAGTGATCTAGTTCTGAAAACTATTCCAAGAAAAGAACACTGGACTCGACAGATTCCATTCGTGCACACACACTCATCTTATCGAATTCTATAAAGAAATTACAAGACTGATACCAACTAGGAAGAAAAGATGTCGATATTGCTTAAGTTAAAGCTGACGGATTGAATCGGTGCATCGGCTATAGGCGGGATGAGAGCGGGCCTGGTATAGGGGAGATATTTGACCAATCGATGAGCGCAACACTCCAGGTAATCAATGAGCAAACAGATCAAGGGAGGTAACACGGGGGCTCAAGCCACTATAGTTCCTCCGCCAACCACTCGAAACTTGGGGCCAGTTTCTTACAACAAGCTTTCATCGATCTCTGAGTATTTAGTCTGTGGAAGTACACGTTATGGAAGTGTAGAAACCTCAGAAACCAAATGGACAGTTCCCGGATTTACTTCCAATGCCCAGTTTGTAATGCGACCAAATCCGTTTCCTGTTCAAGCAAATATTGACTGTGGAACTCGATGACTTTTATATAAGCGCCGTTCCCTGACCTTATGACGACTGTTACGATCACTGTGAGACATATAGCTAGCAAATACAGAATGGTAGTTACACATGACACTCCTGGCCAGCTCAAATACTACATTGTATACACACCAGACATGTGTCAGAAGTATGCAGCAGTCCAGTGGTCTCAGCATGGACGTCACAAAGATAGTGCATGGTTAATCTACTGATTCCATACGAAGTTACCCAACATACCAGTGTCCTACCCTACAATCTTAACTGAGTACTTAGATTTAGTCAACAACTATTGTAATTTATTTAATTCACGTTCTGATACAACTAAAACAACACACGTATGGCCATAGTTCTCCTAATGGTGTGATAATCAAGGAACTGGCTGAAGTACTAAGATGTTGCTATACTGGTAGCAGGTTGGAACTCCGTGTCGCAAAGAAGGCTGTTCTGACTATATATAGGCCTATATGACAATATGTAGATACTGTGCAGACGAGCAGAGTGTGATGGCCGCATTCATGAGCAAGGTGGATCTGGGACGGACCTCTGAAAAACACCATGAACTAGCGCCATGTACTCATCTTAGTCTTCCACTGATACCAGGGATACTTGTACAACACGGAGATTAGCTGGTGTCTGGTTTACGGGCACTGACGACAGGTGCATGATTAACTGCACTAAGCAGCTTGGAATTCTCATCCGCTGGCGAGGACGATCTTCCAGCAATCAGGAGATGGCCTTCTGTGGCCCCCTGGTGGAGACAGTAGATAAAGCTCACATGCTCATAAATTTGACTTGAACGTCCTGAGCTGTTGGACGTTCTTCCGTTTGTTGGCAGACAAATGAGTTCCCTCGTTTATATGATGATCATAATCGCTGGTTGTTAAGCTAATCATGTAGCTGTGTAGACTTGTTTTCTATTTTGAACTGTTCACATCCATTATGTTGTCAGGTGGCTTTGTACACATCCTGGGTATTGAGATGTTATTATAAATAATTTTCTCTTATCAAAATATTCGTGCATTTTCCAACATACCAAGGAGGATCATAGCAGGAGCAGTGTTAGATTATTTAGGAAAAAATAATGTTACTGTTAATAGTCAGTCATATATAACTGTCTGTGCGTGTGCGTTCCAATGCAGGCGTGATTGAGTGTGGGTACAGTCAAGCAGACAGGCAGACAGATAGGTAGACAAACAGACAGACATGGAAATATATATCGGTAGACACAGACAGATAATTGTTGTTGCAATAGTATCACAAATCCGAATATAATCGAATATATTCCAATTATTACTTGTAATGTAAGTGTTAGGCTTCAATGAATAAACAATGACTAGCTCAAAGGGGCATAATTGTAATGTAGAAACGTTTGACTCATCCGTACACTTTACGGATAGACTTAAATAAATCAACACCAGAATGCCCATGTGTATTAGAGCTATGTTTGCTGATTGCATTTCACACTAGTTGTATCAAACGAGGTCGAGAAAGCGAAAAGTGGGGAGATGTATTTATAGGATTACTTGATTAAATAATTCCATTATTTTGCAAGTAACCCCCAAAAAGGGATGAATATGGATTTCATTTCAAAGAAAGACATTTTCTATTACATGGCAACTCGTCTCTTGAGAACAGAATATTCCATTATGCACGGAAATGAAAATATTTCAATAGAAGCCTGGGAATAATGCTTTATCTCACCCGGCAACAGAAGAAACCAAGCGTTTCCAATCTGACTGGGCAACTCAATCCGGTATATAGTGCTCTGTAATGCTGGTATAGTGCAACGTGGACTGCCGTCTTGGTCAAGTTGTCATCATCATAGCCAGGGATATAGTCATGAACTGTAGGCAGTGTTCTAGCCTCCCCGATGTACGTCATTAGTTAAATATGACATACTACCAGTTGTTTATACCCTCGTTGCTGAATCAATATCTGAAGGTTTATGGAAATCCCAATCCTTAAACGTTATTGTTTCTAGTTCTTCTGTGAAATCTATGAGGGTAATTATGATAACTATGCGATGCGGCAGTAGGTATATTTATGTTGAGTCAGATACTCCTATTTCTTTTATAAAAGAAACTTCCACATGAGTATTATAAATCATGACGGCACTAATGTAAATGTTAACGTTAACAATAGCTAAATTACCGGATAGGACTATATAGGTGAAGATGAAAGGATTGAAGAAGTATGTCTAGAACCATGCAATCACAAATATGAACTTAGATTTAACACATGAAGCCACACACACACACACACACACACACACGCGCGCGCGCGCGCGCGCACACACACATATACACACACGCTCCTAGCTCACCACAAGCTTTATGTAAATAGGGTATTCCTTTCGTACATTCATATTACTTCAAAAAGTATTTTCTTTAGAAGACCAATCTTTGCCAGCAGCTCTATAAAAAATCAAAGAGACGAGTTTACATGGTTATGTTTGGGTGTGCAGTGATCTCTTCTGAGTCCGTACAAGTGTGTGTTACAAGTCTGCGGTTAAGTCAATAGATGTCATACCAGAGTGTCCTTCATACAGTGTCCCGAGTCCGTACAGGTGTGTTACAAGTCTGCGGTTAAGTCAATAGATGTCATACCAGCGTGTCCTTCATACAGTGTCCCGAGTCCGTACAGGTGTGTTACAAGTCTGCGGTTAAGTCAATAGATGTCATACCAGAGTGTCCTTCATACAGTGTCCTGAGTCCGTACAATGGCCTCCAATACAAATGGCGTTTTATTGTATACAAGTTGTTGTTGTTGTTGATTTGGGGTTTAAAGTCACTTTCTAGAATATTTCACTAATATCATGACTTGCATGGATATGTACTGCTTGACTAGTCTGGATTTCCACCAGTTTTTATAGTGTATACAAGTAGTACTTGGAATAAGTTGTATTGTATTCCCACATTCTGTATCTGTCATAGTGATGTCATGGCGTGGTACCTTTCAACTTATATTTAACAGCTCACTTCCGGTTAATCGGGTTTCCCCAATAAATGGTTTATGCCGTGGAGTGCAGTGGTAAGGAACCTATGATACAGTTTGTAATTTCGCATCACTCCACTTAATGGCATATAGCTTAGTAAATTACTGTATCTTTCTACTATATAGCCACAACTACGAGGTTTCAAGTCTCACACCGCGGCCACGTCCGCTCAGATGCTGGAAAATAATGATTTTACGAATGTTTCCTCTGTTGTGCTGCTGAAATGTTGCAGGGATTGCTTCCATTTATCGAAAAGCTATTAAAATATCCAACTTCAAACATTCTACTTGAACTTTAGATGGTTATCTGATGTCGAGATGTTATCAGATGTCGAGATGGTTATCGAGATGTCGAGATGGTTATCAGATGTCGAGATGTAGACTTGATGAGATTATTTATGACGACAAATTGATATGTTATGATAAAATATCATAGTATGTACGATGTACGGGACTGTTGTAATGAAATGTGATGTATGTCACTACTAGACGGAATCCCTGTAATATGTAGGTAATCTGTTCTCCAGATATGACTGAATATATATCGATATGTATTGATGATTTATGTTGTGATTAGCATAGTGTGCTAACTAGTTCATTAACTTAGACACAACTTACTTTATCAAATTTCATTACAAATTAAATCATTTGCCCACAATATCTAACAGAGATGCACACACTATTTAACAGAGGTTCACACAAGGCAGATGTGCTTTATGGATTATTTATTCAGAAAACATCCATGAATAATGAACACACAACCCCTAGTGACGAGGACTGGACTGTCTATACAGCAGCGCGTACAGGTGGATATCGCTGTGGGCAGGCTACGTTCTGGGAATTCTCAGTGTCAGCCGTGGCAGCTTGTGCTGAGAGGGCATCCTATCCAGAGTTTGAGGTAGATATACACGGATCACCGGCATACATCAGCCCACAATGCTGCTTGCTTGTTCTTAGCTTTTGAATTTTATTTCAATTGAAGATCGAAAGATTCAAACATTTGCATTTCCCGATTTAATATTGATAATAGTATTTTGAACACATATAAATTAAAAATCAATGCTACATCAAACAAATGTCTGGTACCTTTCAATCAGTTCTTAAATAATAACAATTCATTTAACTTCCAGATCTGTCCATATGTTCTTAATTAAGTAAATGCATTAAACCAAATGTAGTCGCCAGATTATTGGATCCTGAGCCCTGACCCATTCCCATACCTCCCCCCTGCCCCCTATTGCCCATGCCGAGCCACATCATCTCCTGAGGGATGTCCATCATCAGTCCCATAGGTCCAAACATGCGCATGCTCTGTAGATCCCAGAAGGCATCGTTGTTTCCTCCAAGCAACATGAGGTTACTCATCTGGTCCATGTTATTGTTTTGGCGACTCTGGCCTTGACCTTGACCTCTCATCATGCTTGGGTTCTGTGCCCCCCATCCGCTGTTCTGCCTGCCCCATCCGCTGTTCTGCATTCCATATCCGTTTTGTGGCGGCCTGGGCCAGGCTAAATTATTATTTGGCATTGGGTTTGTTTGGTACTGTTGAAAAGCATTAGGGATCTGCGGTGGCTGGTTGTACATGTAGTGTGGGTTGTACGGCTGTTGCTGCATTGGTTTGTATTGGGTCGGTTGGTTGGGCATCATTGGTTTGTATTGGATCGGTTGGTTGGGCATCATTGGGTTATATCCCTGTTGTTGAGGTGGGGGTTGCTGTTGTTGTTGTTGTTGATGCTGCTGCTGGGGTTGTTGTTGCTGTGGTTGCTGCTGAGGTGGAGCTGTTGGTGGTGGGAGCGCAAAGTTCTGCCCATGGTTCGTATGAGGCATTACCGAGTTGGAAGGGTTGACCGGAGGAGGGCCACCTGGAGACAGGGCCACGGGAAAACCTTGTCCTAGAACGTAAATACACATGCTATGTTTGACACTTTGCTTCAAGATTTACACATGAAAACAACACGTTTATACTGTGTAGGCTGCCTTAAATACCGTAGTCTGAATTAAGAATCAAATCGAGGTCTTCAGCTGAAAGTACCAATTCGCCAAAACGCATTCATGCATGTCTGAAGCATCTACCTCTAGATCTAAATATGTATTATAAAGTGACTGTAAGTGTACGTATGTTACTCATTCGATACTCCAGAATATCCCCTACTACATTTCCATCGAGACGGCTGGATGGTTGGTGTTTGGTATGTCTGATATGTCAGCGCATAGCGTGTTCAACTTACCATTGACGAGACTCAGGCATAGAGCCGCTGCCACTAAACACTGCATCTTTCCGTTTGGGATTTCCTTCTGTCACAGAACTGAAAGTAGAAAATATTGCTTCCTACAGTACCCTGCAGACAATTTGACTCAGTAAAATGCAAGTCTGAATATTGAGCTTATAAATACTACTAGTATGTCAGTTCTTCGGACCTATACTATATGTTCCTAAGGAAATAGCTAGATGACTATTGGCTAATATCGAGGTCTTAATTAATGGTTGGTTGGACATCATTGGGTTAAATCTCTGTTGTTCAGGCGGGGCTTGGATAAAGTTCATGTATAACGTATTCACGTAGTACCATATACGAAGTTGTGCTCGTAGATTTCGCCATTCCTTCACTACAGTATAATGTTTAAGAATTTCACCTGCTTTTCGCGAAATGGTCGTACTATTGTCCTGCCCTGCGGAAGAAGGAAGTGACTGAATCCTCAAGTTAGACCCTTACCGGTATCACCCTTTCGTGAAACGTCGCCCTTGTCATACTCTAAAATCAATGTCACTATTAATCTGCAACGCATTTATACACGATTGGTTAATTGTTCACGTCATACTTTTATATGATAAGTAATACTACGTATGGAGGAATAACATTGACCTCACTTTTAGATGCAGTAGGCATAGACCAGTTCCCTGGCTTACGTGTACACGGAACCAAGACAAGTCTGAAGGGACAGACCTACTGTCTTGATATGGCTGTACTAGATAGCACCTTGTGTTTGTCTGACATACTGACACTATTTGTGTGTACACCTAACATACTGACACACTCTATAAGTGTGTGTACACTTGAAATACTGACACAATGGTATGATGTAGGCCGACACCTGTCATGGCAACTAATTTCAAAGGCATTAATATTCCTGTCCACACATTATTGTGTTTTCTTGACAACTGCTCCAACTATGTTGTTAAGTAACTACAACATGCATGTCGCTTGTGTAAGGAACCTGAATAATTAATTGACAAATACTAGTACATATCAATATCTTTGTTGGTATGGCGGTGCACTAGAAGTAGAAGGTATCTCAAAGGTAAACCCATGCCATTCTAAAACTAGTAATATTTCCAAGATAGTTGATCAAAGAATACGTACAAGCATATAGCGCGTTGGTGTGTTTTAATATTCATGAAAATACCACGTGTACTTACAACAGTATTTAAAACACTTGTATTACTCTATCCTAATCTAATATCTGAATATCTGCTATTGCCTCTGGGGATAATACAGATAGATAATAAACATCATAGATGTACTCATATATAATATATAGCCTTGCTAGCAACGATTCATCATTCCCTAAGTCACTTTCTAATATCACTGAACTACGATTATAGTAGGTACCCGGCCGTAGGATAGATGTTACTAGGTACCCAGCTTGCGAAAGAGTTTAACCAACTAGCAATGGTAAATGTATTCATATACTTAAGTAATTATGTTTAATGTACTTCTGCCAAAAAATTGTAAAGCGTATTTTCAAAATACCCATTCTTACCATTTTAGGCGCCATTGTAAAATCAAGCAATCAATCGGTACGTTTACCAGAGAACATAAATATACAGATATATACCGATGTATACAGATATATACAGATATATACAGATCTATATTATCTGCTTTTACCAAATTCGTATCCACCGATAGCATACTTCACAATGACACAACACACTTTCTATATTTACAAAAGAGATACATAATCTAAAGAAAATGTCACGACCTTTTTCATTAAAACATGACAAGTAATATAATAGTAAATCGTTTCGGTGTGACAAACATGCTTGTCTCGCATGACTGGATTACAATTGTATTTCAATGTAAGTTACTTCTTCTGACATGTATACCAGACAGATATACCAGTATATCCTGGTATACGATGATGCATCAACCAGTATTCTTGGACGTCACGCATGTACTTTAACAAAGTACTGGAACATGCATGGTAAACATACTCACTCTATCATTAACATGCCCTGTATGTCATGGTATCGTAGTCTACTAAAGTCTACAATATACTAACAACTTGTGTACATGTAGATTTTACATATCAATTATCATTGACATAGTGTCCTTGTCCGTGGTTGACCGTCTAGTAAATCTGACTCATCTAACATCTTCTCCATATGTTTCTCTGACATCTTCTCCATATGTTTCTCTGACATCTTCTCCATATGTTTCTCTGACGCACAGTACGTTCTCTAATTGTACATCTATTTGATCTGACACATTATCGCATGTTTTCCTGGTCTACATCAGGTACCGCAATATATATTAGCATGTCAACTTCACTGTTGTGTATACAGCACATCAGACTTATACAGAAACATATTAATCTAAATGATGTAACCATTAGAATATCCTGCTTTGAAAGCATATAAGAAAGTCATGTACACAAAAACTTCTGAAAACAGTAACTTATCTCTTTTAGCGTATCTCTTTAAATTAAATAAATTTTGAACAAAAGGTAGTATTATAGATGACGATTTGGATCACAAGTGCTGTTTCTGTTCGTATTACCATAACAGAATGTATGTCACCATCCATCCACAAATATACATCTACTATTTGTTTCCCCCAGTTATACAACATCATACTGTCCTGGCTCAACTATCTTAGGGGAACGATTATTGACATGATGTGCTCTCTATAATATATATCAGCTATGAACTAAAATTTATAAAGATATTAACACACTACAAAAGGAATGAAAAGCCAGAACTGCAAGATCCTCTAACATACCAACATCAACTCTCACATGCCAATCATATGAGAGGACCTTACGTGCCCGAATAGGCCTCATCAAGTATCTCCGGACACAGAAAAACAAGCCAGAACTCAGGCATGAAGTCGTGGTTCTCGTAGTAACCGATGGACGAACAGCAGCACACATACAATGATGACACTAACACCAATACACCACAACATCAGATGTATTACTTAATTATGTGTGGGGCCATAGAAATACGCACCATCGGTGACTCCACGATATAGACCGATCTCACTGCAATATCTACGGTATAGACCGATCTCACTGCAATATCAACGGATCCATCGTCGTTGCCATGTTCGGTAGACCGCAGAAAATAGTTCACGTAATTCAATAAAAGACTATAAATTCGTCTATGGAGTATATCTATTGATAGCACAGAGTTATCTTCCGAAGGTTGCGCCATCGGCACCGACGAATTCGTTGGCTTTTGTACCCTTTACTAACTCCAAATGCATTGCCATCCGTGGAACTAGGATCATCCCACACAGAGTAATTCCGCGTCGTTAGTGAACAGCAAAGATCCAGTGTCGGCACATTATTATGCATTCTATTGGGTCTACATACTAATGGTATTTTCTGAGATACATCGTTAATCGCCATTCAACTCTGTACCAAGATTGTATCAAACAACAGCAAAGATCCAGTGTCGGCATATCATTATGATGCATTCTATTGGGTCTACGTACTAATGGTATTTTCTGAGATACATCGTTAATCGCCATTCAACTCTGTACCAAGATTGTATCAGACACATGTATTTCTACTAGGTAAACGTACCAGATCCATGAACCATGGACACGATCCTTACCTGAACCAAACGACTCCGACTCACAGGTAGATCCTACGCTCCAATGGCCATCACTTCTTCACGTTTTTGGTTTTTATACTGCCCTTACCGAGCATACAGATTAGGGGCAATCAGAAAGTGGTTGTATTGCCCTTACCAAGCCTACGCATAAGAGAGGCAGGTTTCCGGATGACCCGGTGTTGCGTGTGTCACACTGGCTGTCACTGTCACTGTGGATCATGCCCATCACCAGCCCACCTTCTGACAGTCATGACAGTATACCTAGGAAATAGTCTCATTGAAGTTCTTTTATTGTTCAGTAGATATTAGTTGTGATTGATGTGCTTCGTTTCGTTCACAAAATAATTTGGAATAAATTCAAGATTGGGGCCAACTGCGAAACGAGGAACCATGATCTTGTTTCAAGAAGGAAATGAAAACACTGCCTGAGAAAAACATATCTGGGCACCATTTCATGAAACCCCATACATCTACTACAAGACAATGACCCCCGTCGTAACGACTACGGTCTCGTCGTTGATACGAGGGCTTCGTGTAAGAGTAAGAGTACGCTGTTCTGTAAGCCAGTATAGCACTATAGGGCGTCTAAGTTATACAGATTTACTTCCTGTGTAACAGTGAGAGAATAGAAGGATATTGGCGACTGCTCTACAGTTGGTCTTGCAGTGGTTAATGTTCATTTCAACTCATGTTATATCTTCTGTAAAACCTGGCATGAGTAAAACATAATAATAACACTAGCAATAACAATAATAATAATAATAATAATAATAATAATAATAATAATAATAAAAATAATAAATACATTTGATAATAATATAATAATAAAAATAATAAATAAATTTAGTAATAATAATAATAATAATAATACTAGCAATGCCTGAGCTTGTGAGACAATACTAACCTGTATGGGTGATCTCGTGCCGCTTCAGGTGGCTCTTCTTAAAGAAGGCAAACTTGCAGCCGTCCACGGGACACTGGTACTTCTTCTCGCCGAGCTGATGCAACTCCTCCATGTGATTGCGCAAGAACTTTTGAGTCCGAAACGCCTTGGTGCAGCCGTCAATATCACACTTGAACGGTCGGCTGGGGCTGTGACTCTCGGCGTGACACCGCAGCGCGCCCGGAGTCTTAAACGTCTTGTCGCACTTGTCGCACTCGAACGGCCGGCTCTCGGTGTGGAGCCGGAGGTGCCGCCGCATGTGCTCCTCCTTGTAGAACATCTTATCACATGAACCACACTTGATTGTCTTTTCGCGCTCCTGGTGTATATTCTGGATATGCTTGTGCAGGTTGGCCTTGTAGTTGGACTGGTAGCTGCAGAGCTCGCACGTGTACAGCTTGGGCTGGTCGGGGAAGTGCGTGCTGATGTGCACCTTCAGACCGGACTCGTACTTGAACTCCTTGTTGCACTCCTTGCACACGAGCGGCACTTTACCCTTGCACTCCTCCATGTGCTTCTCCAGAGTTACGTCCCCTTCGGCACAGCGGACGTACCTGGTGCACAGCCGGCACAACTTCAGGTCGCCTTTGTTTTTGTGTTCCTCGATAATATGCTCTTCCAGATCGTCGGCCGAGCTACAGACGAACGGACACTTGTGACACATCGTGACGTCGTGGACCGCCATGTGCTTAGCGAAAACAACACGCTTAGCGGCGTCAAAGTCGCACAGATCACACTTGAACTTGGGTGGCTTACTGATGATTTGATGAGCACGCTTTTTATGTCTAGTTAATGCTGCCAAGCCTCGAGTCTTGTGACCACATATTGAACACTCGCGAGTCTCTAGTATTTTCTTCTCCCTATTAAGTTTCCCAAGTTTACTGGAAGGAGTGCTTACACTTATTTCCGTACCCTCGTCCTTTGAATCACCTTGCGAATCATCATCATCTTCTTCTTCTTCGTCGTCGTCATCGTCGTCCTCCTTCGGACTGTCACAGACGTTGGCACCCTGCGTTTGTCCGTTCTCCGACACAGTCTTCCCAGCACTAGTTGAATCATCGGCCTTCTTTTCAACATTTTCTTTTTCTTCACCTTCGTTTTCACATTTTTGTTCATCTACCGACTTCTTTACAACTTTCTTCTTCTTTTTCACAACTTTCTTTACCTCACCTTCCCCAACTTCGACAATTTTCTTTTTCTTTTTAGGAGGTTTATCAGCCTTGTCTGCTGCATCAGGGGGAGATAACTCTTCCTGTTTGACTACTCCGTCGGACGTCTCAGACTTTTCTGGTTTGTCTTTAATCTCTTCCGATTTCCTCTTCTTCACCTTAGGCTTCTTCGGCTTTTTCATTTTCTCGACTATCTCTTTGCTCTCGCCGTCTACATCCCCAGTTTTCACATCGTTTTGTTCTTTCGTCGCGTCTTTCAGCTTCTTAGGTTTTGATTTGGACTTCTTTTTAATTTCCGTTAGTTTCTGTGCACCGTTGCCTGGGTCTGCTACCTCTAACTTAACATGCACAGCAGCATCACACAACACGACGGTCTGCCCATTGGAGACCGAAGACCCCGCCCCGGTGTCGGGCTTCATCTCGGAGTCTGTTCCGCCTATGCCACTATCACTGGAACAATGAGCATTCTCAGGGGTCTCTGCACTGGCTACTGAGGTAGAATTAACACTGGCTTCTTCCTTGAGTTCACTCACAGCAGCTTTTTTGGATTTCTTGGTTACCTTTTCCTTCTTAACTTTCGCCACGCTGGCTATGGTTTCTTCGATAGACATCGCCGTCGACTGCTTGTCGCCGTCCCCCGACGTCTCATTCTTGCCATTCTGCACCTTACCTTTGGCTTTCTTAGCTTTGGGACTGACCTTCTTACTGGGGGACGACTCCCCGCTGGGTATTTCTTCGGACTTGTTTTTGGGCGGTTTCTTTTTAACTTTTGGTTTTGACGCGGGTGCTACTTTATTATCGTCATCCTGTTCATCGTGGAACTTCCGTTTCTTAGGCGTTCTCTTCGTCCTGGATTTCTCTCCAGCAGCAGTCTCACTAGCGGCAGTTACCTCCCCTGGAATTGAGGTTGAATCTAAAACCGTTCCAACCACAGCAGCTGCATCACCAACACCAACAACAACAACAGCGTTACTTTCCTTTCCTTTCTTCTTCCCTTTGTTGCTGTCAAAATTGAGCTTCTCTTTACTTTTGCACTCATCATTCCGTCTCTTCTTAGGCGGTTTTCTGGGAGGAGTTTTAACGATAATGTCACCCCTAGCCACTTCATCTATGACGCTGTCGTACGTGCAGACCTTAGCGACTACAGGTTCTACGTCCTTCTGAACCGAAACCGGAACCGGAACCTCCACAGCTGAAGAACTTTGCTCATTCTGCAAGGAAGCGGAATCTGGAACGGCATCCGCGGGAGGGGGCGGAACAGGCACGGGAACATGATCCTCAGACAGATGGTTCTCTATAGGAACACGTTCCTCCTGCTCCTCCACGTTATTAGCAGTCTCGCCCACTGGTTCCGTTATGGAATTCACGGCCGCTTCAATCTCTTCGTTCCCGGTAGCCTCCATCTCGACCGCTGCTTCAGGGCCGAGAGGCGGAACATCCACGGTCGGGACATCCTTTGAATTGAGCCCACTCTCGGCGATGTCCTGCTTCTTGGGACGCTTCGCCTTCTCTGGTCTGGACGGATGCTCCGACCCCTCATTCAGGTCCTTGATGTCCTCACGGACCACTTCCCTTCTCTTGAAGTCCTTGTCAACTTTTGTCCTCATTGTCCGCGATGCTTGCCTCTCATGACCCAAGAGACCGTCCTAGTATGCACCTGTCACCCTTCTCCTATCAAGTCCATCTGCAACAGATAAAAATAGAAATCAGTGGTGCACAGATTTACAAATTAAATCCTAAATATGATCATTTAGGCCATTTATTTTACAAAATGAACGATATTTGAATTGGGGTTTAGTCGCTTTCTAGAAACTTTCACTAATATCACAACTTGTCAGTTTAGGGTAGGAGGAAACCTGCAACATCTGTAGCCCTGAATGTTGCAGTAAACCTGCAAGCACCGGCTGGTACTGACAAGACCAAGGATGATAGAAATAACTGCATTGCCCATCTACAGACAGTGCATCCTATCAATATTGTGTCAGAAAGATAACTTTCGAGAACATTGATACTGGGTCCCTAGGGCGGAATTTGAACCTGGAATCTTCGACTCCGAAGTCAACGTTCTACCACTGCGCTACATACCGTTTCGCCTAAATATGATCATGTAGGCCATTTTTTGTGTGCATAATGTTTTAAAAAAAATATTCTGGAGTTGGTAATTTATAAAAAAATAATTATGCTATTATTTGATTATTTTGGAATGTTTTTTTTCTGGTTGAGAAGCTCTGACAGTCATATCACAGCGCGTGCTAGATGGACGGCAAAGCGGAACCTCTATGAAAACCTAGATGGCGTAACTGAAAGATATGGCATGCATTCGTTGGTATCCATTTTATGGGACTCGAGAAGACGACGTGGGTATCAACAGTTGATCAACGTTCAGTATATTTTCAACACTAGCCATCACCCAGCCAATCAGAGCGTGCTATATAAATGTTGTTGTCAAATTCCTTACGGTGTCATCCGACTAAAGCCAGTGGTCGTACACTCCGTGGATGACGGTGTAAGGAGTTTGATAACAACATTTGTATGGCACTCTCTGATTGGCTGGATCCTCGCTAGTGTTGAAAATACTGAACGTTGATACCCACGTCGTCGTTTTGAGTCTCATCTGTAATTATCTTACATTGAAAAGTTAGAAGTCAGTGCATTTTATATATAAAAATGGATACACTATCTAACGATACCAACATGTGCACGAATACATGACATATTCTTTCAGTTTCAGTTATACCGCAGGCGCAGTTTCCCCAATCCAGGTTGTGATGGAGGTTCCCCTCTACCGCCAATCCAGCACATGCTGTGATACGACGGTCAGAGCTTCTCGGCCGACATGCTTTTGAGAAAGATTCATGCAGTTACGCGTTAAATTTTTTTGTTGTTGTAGAATGTGCACGAATACAAAAGAGATGATTAAAATCATTTATATTTTATATGAATTTAAGAAATTCAATGTGTCCAAGAAATTATACAAGCTGATCCAGTCATATAAGACACCTGGCCCCGAGATTACGAAACTTTTCCGAGTACGATTTCGTACTCGACTCAGAATTTTGTTCATAAAACGTCATGT
>JAVCKZ010060964.1:0-15448 GCA_034780755.1 Lepetodrilus elevatus
TGTCAAGTGAATGTATTTTGCAGTTGTAGCTAAGAACTAGTCCCAAACGACCATACATATCTGTGATATTATGCCTTAAATATATTAAAGTACTTTAGTATGGTGCATTTAATCACTGATTGATAAAATTAACTTTGTATAAGTTTAGAAATGCGCCATACTAATATCTTATATAGCGTAATGAAAACAAATTCGATATGTTCCTGTTAAATTTTACATCGTATTAAATACATATGGATGGTTGGAAGTAGAAAATAATATTATACAAATAGTATTCTCCTGATACGTGTCTACAAACGTACTTTAAGGAAGTTTAGAATGTATATTACGGTACTATATTATTTTTAAACTGTTTTTCTATTGATGTGTTACATTATTTGAAGTCCCTTACACGATTTTACCTAGGGCTGAAACGGGTACATGTACTACTCGAGTAGTAAATTGATACTTGAGTACTCGAGAGTGATTTCCCCTTTGTAATGAGCAATGGCGAGCATATATATTTATTTACTTTTCGAAAGCGTTACAGTATAGGTGCTAAATACGACCGGGGAAAAAGTCAAGAAATTGTTTATTTGGCCGTCTCAGTTTTAAAGAAATCCGGGAGAGCATGCCCCTGGACCACCCATAGTTTACTCATTTGCTTCGAAGGCAATGTGCTTCGCGACTTGCAAGCGAGTATTCGGGTACTCGTCGAGTAATTCAACATGAGTACTCGAGTACCAAATGTCCGACCCGTTTCAGCCCTAATTGTACCATCAAGCAGGGCTTCTTCTGTACAGAACTTTAACAGTAATGATAATAGAGAGCTAATAGTTCATGCCCCGGGCCCATAGAACATGTTATCCAAAATATGCGTCGATTCTAGCGATTTGATTGGTTGAGAGGAGGCCTGTGAAAAGTCGTACACCCCGCTTTGCTTTGCCGCTTTGCTTTGCCGCTTTGCCTGTGAAAAGTCGTACACAAGGCAGCATGATGTTCAACCATTCAAATATAAAATGGAATTCATTTTGAACAAATACTATACGATAGCGGCACATATGTTTATGATTGAATTGTAACAACTACACCTGCACGTTTAATTGGCATATAAATAGTTCAGGATTTATAATATCCTGCAACCGCATTGATAGATTATAACTATGGCTAAGATTGGTCCACATGCTTAGTAACGTTTATACGACTGTTTATGTTATATACATGTATATGATTATTTATTTTTATTATAGATATTCAATTGTGTTTGAAGTTACTATATCCTGTAGTTGCGGTTACCTATAAGAGGTTACTATGTCTTAATTCTAGTGTAAATCTAGCGGTGCATTAGATCCACGTATCGCCCAGCGGTGATGTTCATATTACATGTTTTGTACCAGTGGCGCCTATATTTATCACATCTGTTTATATCCAACGCTTCGTTGCATATCTGTAGAACCAACGGTGTCTTGTAGTGTCTGTATCTTACACCCACCGGTGAATTACACATCTCCAGATTCAGCGGAATGTTGCATATCTGTACTACTAGTATGTAGTTGTTTACACCTTTAACTGAGCTTGTATATCATCATGTCATGGCAGGCTTCGTTAACCGCCGTCACAGGGAAATAGCGGTTAATCGTTGTTGACTAAATTGGATAATGGTTTATGTTCGTGATATCATTTTAACGACTGCGTGAGACCATGGTATATTACCAGTAAACTGTGACTAACTATACACAGTTCCATCCTTGGTTTGTCAGTACCAGCCGTACAAGCCGGTGCTCGCAGGTTTACTGTAACATTCAGTGCTACGGATGTTGCGGGTTTCCTCTTGCTCTAAACTGAAAAGTCGTGGTATTAGTGAAATAATTTAGAAAACGACTTCCCGCAGCGACGTAAAACTCCATATTCACTCACTCACTAGAATACGACTAAAAATTAAAAATAAGATAAAATAAATATTAAAAAACATATATAGGTCCATCGCTCAGTAACGGCTTGCTCATACTCTACGTCTGTGTCCAAAGTCTGTTGTTTAGGGGATGGTAAGACCATTGTGATGACTATAGCGATGTAGAAATACTCGCGTTCATAAGGTAGACTAAAGTAACCTCTGGAATAATTACATTTGTATTTGTTATTTATTATTTTAAAATTAGGGTTTAGAGTCGCTTTCAAGATTCTTTCACTGATATCACGGCTTGTCAGTTTAGGCCAGGAGAAAACCCACAACATCCGTAGAGCTGAATGTTGCAGTAAACCTGCGAGCACCGGCTGGTGTACGGGCGGACCATGGATGATAACTGAGTTACCACGGTACCATCCTTTCACACAAAGGATACTTTATTACGCTCATGCAGGTACCATACTGAAGTGTGAACGTAATTAAAGGTACCCCTGTGGTGCGAGGATGCCACGGTACAGACATCTGGCAGTATTTCAATAGAGGAACACACTGCTCACAGACGTTTCATCCGTTTAAGAATATATAATATGTAGGCCTACGGGTATTTCATATGAGAACGACGTATAGCGTGTCAATTAATCCTATAATAGTATGCTTTATCTGATTTATCAAGTGTGAAGTGATTTTGGACGTAGATTTTCATGATGGCTCTGTTCAGAAATCCTTAGACTATGGTGTAGTGTTCCTTGTAGTGTATCTTGTGGTGTTATATGCACATGAAATCAGCTGAAAACAACGCTGTATAGTTGATGGTGTATTAATGTGGATGGGAATAACTCAAAATAATTTCACCAAGTGAAATTCGGGCGCGACAAACATGAAAACGTGTGATTGGTGGAGCTAGAGCTTAAAGTTCAAACAATTTCCGGGAAGGCTTTTAAAGTTTATTCTTTGATTTAGATTTTGGTTACATTTCCATGTTTCATGTGAATTTCTACATCTGTTGAATTACAATTATTGTATATTTTATTCTTTTCTTTTTACATATATTGTATGTCCCTTGGGTCTGTATGAGCTCATTCATGTTCCTTTAAAGGCATACTATCACAGTTGATAAACATGTATAATCGGACAAACGAATTTCGATCTGAGACTAATTACGCTTAATTTATCCACCCAAAAGTTGTTATTTTCTTATGTACTTATCCCCCAGTACTCGATAGTTATAAACCAAATCATATTTTATATTAAATGTGTATTCATTAATTAGGAAAAAAATAGACATAATATACATGTACATATAAATGATAATATTTCTACACACAGTGGGTTTGAAGTTAGTATCTGATGTGACCGCCACGGACATGGATAACTGCTTGCCCATCTATACCCATTGACTGTATTATTATCTGTATTCTTGCCCATTCATCCTGCAATGTTAGCTGCAGAACTGTAGCTATAAGATGCCCCGTTTACTATTTTGCTATCTATTCTGGCATCTTATAGAGCTACCGTTCTGCAGCTACCTGCAATGTCTGCCGAAATTGACGATGTCGCAGTAGCTAATCAAGTGTATTCCAAATATGCTCAATTGGGTTTTAATCTGGCGATTTGACGGCCATATGGCATCTTCTGGTTCATAAGAAAATCCACACGTATGTAGTATCAGGTCTGGCATTATCCTGGAACATTTCTCTCTGAACGTGCAATAATGGGGGATGCAGCTCAATGAATATTTATAAACAGTTTATTTTGATTAATTCAGCTACAGTTAAAATAAGTTTCAGAAAAAGAAAGCGTGGGATATCATACTTATTATAATATTGTGTGTAAATGCTTGGGCCACAATATACATGATCTTTTTAAAGGCCGTACTTGTTGAAATAGCTGGCATCCGTCTCCATGCGCAAATAATTTGGGAACCAGTCTTTGTCTACTTCCGGTTAAGTTCCAGAGAGAGTTTTGCAGGTAGGATTAGACTATTTCATTAAAAGAAAGAGTAGATTAGTACTTAAACTTTGACCAGCTGTTGATAGTGAACACATTGATGTTTCTAATTGGTAGCTATCCTATTTTCGATCAGTGACACAATCAGTTGATAATGTTATTTGATTGTTATCTTTGCCACTTTTTATGGTTGTTTACCTTTTTTTTCCCCTACAAATTCTTATCTTATGTTTTTCAATGTTTCTCTAAATACTTTAGCTGATTAGTTAGGTGCATGTGGGATGTCAGTGTATATATCTATAATTCTATCAGACGATGAGAGGCTGCTAGGTACCCACAATTTTCCTGGTTTATTAGTATACAAATCTATAGATTAATATAGATTTATTGCCTGGACCAGCTGTAAGACGTGGCAGGACGTCTCTATCTGTTGGTAACTTCAGATATTGTACACATTCAGCAGTCATTGCAGATTAGATTAGATTAGATATATTTGTTACTCATACATATGACAGTTCATAATAATAATATATATGAATAAAATAAATACATGACAACCTATTAATTTATTAAAGGCATAATATCACATATATTTATGGTTGTTTTGGACTAGCTGCCAGAATAGATAGCAACATAGTAAACAGGGCATCTTATAGCTATAGTTCTGCAGCTAGTTTTGGATGGTGCACTTACGAGCGTGCTATTGTCTCATAGTGGATACGAGAGCTTCGAGAAATGATACACAGGAGTACATCAATAAATAACAACTTTGGGGTGGATAAATCAAGCATAATAAGTCTCAGATTGAAATTTGTCCATTATACAGGTCAATCAACTATGCTATTATGCCTTTAAAGTATATTAATATCTTTGAAAAAAACCACCTCCACTAAATAAGGTAATTATTTGTAGTTATTAGTACAAACAAACAGTCGTAACCATGTACATTATGTAAGTAGTTAGACTAGTCTTGTTTTGTTTGTTGGGTTATAGTTTCCTGCCCCACCCCCCATCATGTTGAGCTCAGTCTTCACTAGACAATCAAAGAGAATTTGGAGTTATCTTCCCCTGGTGCGGAAGTCTGGACTAACTGGAGGTGTTCCTATTACTGGTAGTCGGAGAGGACTAGCAATGACATCCATGTGTCAAACAGGTACTCACCATTCAGACATTCAGGAATCCTAGGAATCAGCTTTTATATATATTAACTATTTCACCACACATATCTAGATACAGTGCTGCCTCGATGCACCGCGGATTGGGATACAACGTGGCGTCCAACATGGACCCCATTTTTAAAAAAAAGAAAAATTAAATAAAAAATCTTCTTTTTTCTCCAGTTATATTTGTTGATATAACGCGGGTATGATAACGCCGGTGGCATGTCATGGACCCCAACTTCAGCGTTATATCGAGGGAGCACTGTAATTAAATTCCCACAACGATGTTAAATCATTCAAATGTGATAGGCTACCATGTTTACAGGTGTACAAAGTACAACACTATCACTGTCAAACAATCCTTTATATTTATTCTGAAAAAAACCTTATCAATAGAGGTGTTTTTTTGCAGACAAGAAACTGTTCACTCCGGGTCCCCTGGGGACGTCACCGACAGTTAAGCAGGCCATGCTGACAGACCTGGGGTCTCGGGACATACAGTTCATCAGCGTAGTCAAGAAGATCCGAGCCGGTCTTCTGCGGACTGCAGGTCAGTATTCTCGGGACACTGGCAGTGGGCTGCAGTCCATACGTCAGTCAGCAAAGGCTGATACTGATGGATAAGAATACCTGTACTAACAGAGCAATCTGTGTATCCTATCACACTATATCAGAAATACAACCGACATTGATACGTCTCCAGTGTGGGAGTCAAACTAGACCGGCCCAGAAGCCAAAAATATATATTACTGTAAATCATGAAATTAATGCGTCGCTAAATTAATGCGACCTCTAGATTTTAGATGTAAATGCGACACCAATAAAATGCGAACAGCCATGTCTCCATTCATGTTTGTTCACCAGTTTTACCTTTAATGCGCAGCAATTAAATGCGACAATACGTTGGTCGCATTTTTCGCATTAATATTCTGCTAGCGTTAATTTGTCATGATTTACAGTAACTGATGGAGTCCTACATTCAATCTTCTTTTCTTATCTCTCTAATTCCTCCAGAGGGTAATAAAGTCAATTCTTATCTTGTCTGTATGTACGTGGTTCATAGATCTTATGTCCCGACGCTTCTCCTACTGCAAACAACACTTTGCCTTTACAAGACTGTTTAAAAAAAAATAATAATAACAAATTAACCTTTTTACTATACCACTCATGACAAGATAAAAGCTATGTTTTCCAAGTAAATGTATGAATTTTGTTGTTTTCTCCACAGCTGGACAGTGCGACGTCGCTGATCCAGGCCGCCAAGAATCTGATGAACGCTGTCGTGCTGACAGTAAAGGCTTGTTACGTGGCTTCCACTAAATACCCTAAATATAACCAGAACGTAAGTGTAGTAACGTATGTCTATTTAACATCGTCGCAAATGGGTGAAAGATTCCCTCAGCGACGTTAAACTCCATATTCACTCACTCTATTTAACATTTCAATGTTTGTAGTTCTCTCACTCTCGAAACGGTCAATATTATGATAGGAGTTATCTCCCTTCAAAATTATTACAGTGAATTATCTCCCTTCAAAGTTTTTACAATTAGTTATCGCCCTTTAAAGTGTTTTTTCCAATGAGTTAACTCCCTTTAATGTTTTTCCAATGAGTTAACTCCCTTCAACATTTTTGGAGAGTTATTTCCCCTTCAACATTATCACAAGAGTTGTCTTCCTTGTATTACAGATCGTGTTGTGGAAGATGAAGGCGCCTGCCAAGAAGCCATTGGTACGTCGCGACGATCCTGACGAGCTCCGCTCCAAGATCAGGAAGAGCGCGCGGAGAGAACGGATAGAACCAATCAAAGCTCTCAGTGAATTCCAGGAAATAACCAGAGACAGTTTCTGCTAGGAGACGTTGCAGACAGAACCAACCTTAGTCATAGATGGACCTGTGTGCAGCTTGGAAGAGATGCAAGATGATAGAACAAATAGCTACATTTGACGGAATCTTCTCACAAATTATGCAGATTGTTGATGGTAGAATCTCATTTCCCTGTGTACATTCTGACTGGAGCCTGGTAGACCAGCCTGGGGACTCTGTACACGGAGGTAGTCTGCTTTAACCCTCTCTCTGATGGATTAGACACAGGCACTGCTCTTTGGGGCATCTCCAGTTGCATTCAGCATGGAGAGGGTTAATGTAGAACAGAACAGAAACTTGATTCATTCAGGCCTGAGGTGCAAATATATATTACAAAAAGGAAATTGCAGACATGGATTTGCTAGGAAGACTCGCAATCATGGACTGTATGGACTGCAGAGCTGCACCTGGGTACCCGGTAGTCGTATAAAAATTAATGCAGTGTAAATAGAACGCATGTTTGTCATGTTCAGAGTACACATCTGTCGTATTCTAGGATGTGTAGGTCATGAATGGACACATTTCATTGCATGCCACATCATGTATATTTTCATATTTTCATGGCAAACTGCTGTATATATTGATAGCTATTGTTGGTGCTGATTGTAGAAAGTAGCCATTTCAAGCCTGTCCTCACGGGCTGACAATCTTTGACAAGAGTATTTATCAGTTTTCCTTGTAAATATCGTCCCATAATAATTACGAAACCTATCTTTTCTTGTGACATCGAATTATTATTACATGTATCTTACAATTGAGACTTTGCATGTGACGTCAATCAATACGTCACACAGCATTGTGGGTGGCAAGACAATGGGATTTTCCGCCGTTGCTCACGTCATCACATTGTTTTCTGCCACCCAAACCGTTTTCCGCCACCCGACGATTGTTCCGTGCAAGGCCTCAATTGATCAATTTCAATTTTGCTTCCTGGTTTTTTTTTGTACGTATGTTGAGTTTGTGTCTTGTATCGTGAGGTTGTTATATTCGTGGGTCTGTTTTGTCACTTTGTGTTTGTTGAGGTTGCTGCTGTTTCACTTCAAGACTTTCTTGGTATTGTAAAACCAAGGAGCATCATCAGTGTGGAGATAAATTCGAGAAATAGTTTTAGAATACGGAACTCGATGCCAGTCTCTACAGTGTGAGTATATGTTTAAAACCCTGCACGCACTATGCCATGCTCTATGGGTGTTGCAGGTTTCCTCCTGCCAGGTCATGGTATAAAGAAAATAATGTTATGAAAGTGGCTCTGAGCCGGAACAAGAACAAAGATGGAGATCCCTATGGTTTTTATTTCAACAAAGTCAGGTTATAACCTGTAATAAACAAAGGTTGTGTAAATAGATTTTGGCATGCTACACCATATATTTTACATTTATATTTTATATTTTATAGGTCTTGGTTGTGCTTAGCAATTATACTTTAATTGTCTCAATAATTAGTTTACATTTATACTGGTGTTGTGCATAGAATATTTTGTGTATCAATGTGATGTGATTTAGAAAACATATCTATATCAATTTACACATTTTGTACATTTACATATTCCCATTCTTAAGTTTGGCATTGTAGTGTTGCCACCATGTGTTCTCAATAAATCATTAATATAATTTATGTGCAGAGTAGAATCAGTTACCAGATATTCGGAATAACTGAGTTACCAAACCTTAGGTAATGTTTTCCTATGTTCACTGAATAAGCAGGTTATCTAGGTTGATCTTGGAGGTTGTGTCATCTATAATTCTATCGGATGTTATTTATATGATACAAAATAGAGAACTGTAATTAATGTCATTTAAATCAAAGGTACAGTGTAATTATGAATTACTAGTTACTAAGTATATTGATGTTGTTTCATATGGCAAAAAGGTGTTATGACATGAAAATGACAATTGTTGAAAGAAATAAAATGCAAACAGATTATGATTTTGTCTATATTTATGTTCATGCTAGTGGGAACAGATATGATGTCTGTATTATTGGATTAGGGAATGCAGAAAAACAATTATTAACATGAACATTGAAGGTCCTACATGAGATCTTGCCCATATACTGTATAGACTAAAACTACTAGACTGTCTATTATACAGACTCCGCGGTACGACCACAAGGCATCAAGAAGGTAATGTCAGAAGGAGTTACTATATTTTACCTCAAATACAGCACTATCAAAATAGTGTTGGTAAGATCACCGAAATACAGTTAATACCAGCATAGTGCATATCATACAGGGCGTCGTTTCTCGAAGCTCTCTTAGCAGCTAAGGGACCATAGCACTCTCTTAGCAATGTATTAGCTATCGGCAAAGAGAGTGCTATGGTCCCTTAGCGGCTAGGAGAGCTTCGAGGAACGATCCCCAGTACTGTAACCTTTGCGTGCATACTAGTATACATTTGGCTTCATATCATTATTTGTACAACAAAGAATGTCCAAATTATGTCTACAGGCTCCAAGTCCTCGTGAAGCACTTGGAGATACATTGCAAGAATAATGACACAGTATTCCTCAAGCAGTTCATATACATTATTTATTAAAAAACTTCACATTAATATATCTCTGCCCTTATAGGTTGATACATTTCGCACAAATCACAGGACAAATTCTCCGGTGAGCATCTCTAAATGAATCGTCATCACTGCCATATCTGGATGTGTTCAAGAAGACACAGCTAACATACTTGTTGTTTGTTCATTATACTGCGTAGAACAGAGACTGCCACGATAAGATTCCGTGATTTAGTACTATGTACCATGGTACAAGTAAAACTACGATATATCTGACCATCTGCATATATCCGTGTAGTTATTGTACTGTTAATAGTTCGAACGACTGGATATACACATTTGTGTATTGATTAGAGAAAATTGATTAGAGTACATGAGTAGAAAATATTCTTCTGGAAAAGAAACGTTTAATTAAATCCAATCATGTCACAAGAAGACATGCTGCGCTCACAGAGGTAGGCATAAAGACACAGTTCTGGTTGTGATTAGGTATCCGCATTTTGGTTGTATGTAATTGGGTTTGGGTTATGCCTAGGTCACATATGCCACCGCGGCCGTAGGTTCTAAAATATCTACGGCCAATAGCAATTATAAATACGGCTGCCGCAGCATTCACACGGTCAAATCCTGTAGCAGTCACATAATTATGTTAGGGTAGCCGCACGGCCTATTTTGAATTTGTGGTAACAGAAAACCTGCGGCTTCCGTACGGCCTTTGAAGTAATGACGCATGGCCGCCTTACGGCCTTCCTGCGGCGGCCGTAGGGGGACCATACTTTTGTGACACAGCGGTGTGACGTAAGGATTATAGCGCATCTGTCGGAGTTCATTGAACAGTGAACAGTGAACTCATAATAATGTGATCTACACAGGTAAAGTCCACTTAAACATTGACCTAACAGGTATGCACGACTCCTATTGCGCTAGTCTTCTATAATATTTATATAAACAGCACCGTTTTCGGCTAAGGCCGCCGTATCCTAGCCGTAGAGCAAATGTGACTTAGGCGTAATTGAAAGACAACAATTCGGCTAGAGATAAAATAGAGATCAACATCAACAGGGTGTTCACATTTACTACAACACTAATTACTCTTTCTTTATTTGGAATATTCGTATAAATACTGTAGTCTAAGTTATTTGGTGCTAGTCTCATCCAGTCGTAAAATAACTTGACATATCACGTACGTTTATCCATCAAAAATAGACTTGAAATTGCAACACATAAGCAGCATGTTAGAGATACGTCCGCTAAAGTATGATGTTATTCCTGCATGCATGGCCTTGCTTTCTTGAAATAAAACAGACTTCTAAGGTAATAAAATCAATATGAAAATCGTTATTTAACGAGAGCAATTTAGAATGTATATGGGACTATAGCCTGTTGTTAATAGGTGCTTTGTTGAAATAATTGACATCCGATGACCCAGGATGTTCTTGAGTCCGTGAATACGTAGGCCTACATGACATGTCATGAGTGTTCTAAAAGTATGTCAGACATCCATTGCGTCAATCATGATAGTGTGTCGCCCACCACAAAATGTCATTAGTGTGGGAAATATTATACAGGCTCATGACCCGAAGATGTAAATACTCTACTAAGTACGACATTCACAGCTGTTATGGGATATGCTGCCCAAATACCCCGATGCATATTCCCTGTGTTATGCACGTCAGTGGACGTGTTGTACATACACTCAATGCCTTTAAGCAAGGCTACCAGTTCAAAAATAACACCAGATGTAAGTGAATGTTCACCAGGTATTAGATTAAAGTAGCCCAAGAATAGTACTATTGGATGTTGGTAGTACCTTGTGTCACTGTTAGTGTAACCTTGTGTCACTGTTAGTGTAACCTTGTGTCACTGTTAGTGTAACCTTGTGCCACTGTTAGTGTAACCTTGTGTCACTGTTAGTGTAACCTTGTGACACTGTTAGTGTAACCTTGTGGCACTATTAAAGGCATAATATCACAGTTGATAGACCTATATAATCGGACAAACGAATCTCGACCTGAGACTAATTACGCTTGATGTATCCACCCAAATGTTGTTATTTACTGATGTACTAATCACCCAGCACTCGATAGTTATAAAACAAATTCTATTTTATACTAAATAGGGGAACGTTCCGCTATTTACCTTGTCTTTGATGCACCACTGGTCTAAGAAGTATGAGCGATCAAATATTAGAGTTATGTCCCCTTTCATCATGTTATAAAAAGCCGTTGGCCGTATTTGATTTAAACCCTACTTTAAGAGTCGCAGGTGGGTTGCAGTGAAGATTCGTCAATTAAACACACAGCGGTGGAAAGCTTAGTTATTAAGTTAGTAGAAGTACAAATATGACTTTATGTAAGTCAAGTGAATGTACTTTGCAGCTATAGCTAAGAACTAGTCCAAAACAACCATAAATATATGTGATATTAATACTTTAAGCCTGTTCTACATTACGGTGTTCGCCTGGACTTATGTAAACCGCCGGAAGTAACGACTTCTTTCAAGGCGAGTTTGTTTTTCTCCATTCACTGTAACATTTTGTTAAATATCTCATGGTATAAGAATTAAATGCCAATGAAAATTCAGGCTGTAAAAGATGTACATAGCTAATGTTAATCCTACCAAAGGTCGAGTCCATTCGATGCTTCGTTACTTAGTAATGAGAAAAACATGTGCTCTCCTGGGGTTCATTTCAGTTTGATGTTCAGGTTTCATAAAAATATGCTTATCAATATTAATATTATCGTAATGAAAAGGATTATCACGGCCTGGAGTAAAACTTCTAACAAAATAAGGTTGAATTATTTTTCATTTCCCCAACTAACTTCAAACAGTAATATAATAATTAAATATAATATAAAAATTAACTAACTGGAAAATATCACATTTATACAAATCAGCATTTGTATAATACCTGAACGGAATAGAGTACCCGGGGCCGGTATTCAAAAAAATGCTTAAATGTTGGGCTTAAGTCTTCAATCACAAAAAGGTTGAGTTACGAACTTAGCTAAGTTTTTTTTTTAAAGTCTTAAGTATGTTGTTGCTTGGGAAATCCCCTGTGTTTGGTAATTTCCGGCAACATTCAACAATATTCTGGACACAAACAATATTCCGTGTCCAAATAACGTTAATTCAGTTGCTCATCGGTGTACATAGTCTAGCGAACGTCTAATAAATCTGTGTCACAAGGCGGCCAGGCAGGTTGTAGCAGTTAGTAGTGCCAGGTGACGGTCACAAGGCGGCCTGGCAGGTTGTAGCAGTTAGTAGTGCCAGGTGACGGTCACAAGGCGGCCAGGCAGGTTGTAGCAGTTTAGTAGTGCCAGGTGACGGTCACAAAGCGGCCGGGCAGGTTGTAGCAGTTATTAGTGCCAGGGGACGGTCACAAAGCGGCCTGATAGGTTGTAGCAGTTAGTAGTGCCAAGCGACGGTGACACTGGGCGGCCTGGTAGCTTGTAGCAGTTAGTAGTGCCATTATCTTTAGCAAGCGTTCCTCTACATCCAAAACACTAAAATAATCATTGTTTCCTCACATGTCATTCTCTTTTTAAAAGGTCCATTCAATGCCTAGACGATATAAATTGTATAATAATAATTATTATTATTATAATAGACTAGTCACCTTTCTTTGTTCATTGGCAGCCATCTTGTTTATGCTAATTGGCAAGCTTAAGCTACAAACTTGAAATGTCTAGCAAACAGAAATATGTAGAGGACATATAACTGAACAGATTGATACCAGTCTAGTTTTGCCACTCCAGGTGGTGGTCAACTCGGAGTTACGACCCTCGTAGCTATGATTGTTCTGTAGAACGGTACCCACAAGTGGAAGACTTCACTGTGATCTATGTAGCTGCAGAGAGGCGATCATCTTTCCAGATAGCAATAGATAATCATAATCCAGCCAGCGAGGTGCTGGGAATAATGCACTTTATTGAGAACCGGAGACAATTTCTGAGAAAAACTAATTACGTAACGTCAATCATCTGAGGCTGAACAATCAATAGGATGATTGGAAGTAATTGTGCTAGTTGGCACCAGTAGGAAATCATGTCTCGTGTTTTAAATCAATATAATCTAACTGAATGCATGTGAGTCTGTAGGAGTCTGCAATTCCTACAGGAGCCAATTAGCACAATCATAAGTGTAACGATCAGCCCTCCGTTGTACGACGCTCTTGTAGGGCTACAATAGTTGTAAGTCCAATTGTAGGCCCTACACGAGTTGTAAGTCCAATTGTAGGCCCTACAAGAGTTGTAAGTCCAATTGTAGGCCCTACAACAGTCGTAAGTCCAATTGTAGGCCCTACAAGAGTTATAGCTACAATTTCGATCGTGCAACGGGGGCCTGCGCGGAAGCATGTATAGTGTGATCACACATGTACATCCCAGACTCCTATGACGTCACAAGAAGAAGATGCCATCAAGGTGGAAAATGAGGATATGACATCGCAGCGACGACCACTGTGGACAGTGGAGCCACCCACTGGTAGAGGATACTTAGTGGTCCTGGCACACATCCTCGAAACACAGGCCATTATTGACGGAGGTTAAGTGTATTGTCAAGGCGGTTGGCGCATCATCTTACTGTAGGCAGCCGCCTACATAGCTAGATTGAAATCTATATTTTGAGGTGTATTAACTATTTTAATAAAGCAGTTTTGTGTTGTTACTAGTTGAGTGCCATAGACACTGACGAAACTGTAGCATAGGGTAAATAAACGTGAAGATAGTACAGTAGAAATAGATCGTGGAAGTATGCATGAATCATATAATTATAAATATTTGTTTAGCATGTTGAAAAAATAATACATTTATTATTACACTAGTCGATCCAAATATCTAAAATATAAACAATATTTTATGTTTACACTGCTGCATTCCTGAATATGATGCCATGCGATATACGTTTTGATATGCTATAAACGTTTTCTAAGCAATACTTGTCTTGTCGAATTTTTAACAGTTATAATTTGAAATTGCGTTTTTATAGTGTCAGTATATATATACCATTGTCTTTTATAATGTATCATTAGTCTCTCATAAATCGTAGAGCGATTGGTCTGAGACAAGTTTAATTTCAAGGTTACTATCTGGAAAATGTACATGTTGTCTATATATGAGTAATACTTTAATAAATATATGTCTGTCTGTATGTCTGTATGTCTGCAATTGTATTGGGTCCCTGTATTTAGAGTTACACGTGAGGGGACGGGTAATTTGTACTTGCGCATGACATCGTTATCTTAATCAGTTATTGTATTTATTTAATGTAAATTGAATGTGTATACCGATAGGTACATACGGCCTATTGTACCACCTCAGGGCGTGGATACATTAACTATTCATTGACAGAATACTGTATGGTATGCAGTGCAGGTTTATATACGCCATGATGTCCGTTATTGTTTAAATACGTGTCGTATTAATTGACCGTCAAAACTTATCGGAATCCAGTCCGTGGCCTAGCAGATGAGCGTACCGGTCAAAGGGCGAGACTGAGGGTGGTGTCATAATTATTGGATATTTGACATGTGAGAATGACTATAGAATTGACTAAAATGAGTGTGATATTTAACATGAATTTCCACGAATATCGCAATACTGTTGTATTGCACATTAAACATTTATAAAATATACACATATTTCTTTAAAAAGTATATCAATAGCATCAGATGACATGAATAAATTATATTTTCTGTCGTGATATTGAGTCGTCCTATTTTAGTATTTTAGTCCGCCTGTACTGCATAATTGTATTGTAATGGTTGTTAATATATTATAGCGTTACGTCAACGTCAATGGTATTTTACATGCACGAGATTTACGAATGCATAAAAATGGATTTTATCGATAGGTTATACATACAAAGTGTAATACTTACAGATCATATTCAACAATCATCCATATCTGCAAGCTGCATGTTAAGAATGCCGAAATCGAACATTTCGGCCTTAAAATGTTAATTCTGTTTCTAATGAAGTTGTTATTTTGTTCTCTTATGCACATATGCTAGGAATCATCTAAGTGAGGACATAAGAACAGCGGACTCTATTCAAACATTTAAACAGAGGATAGATCCCAATAAGAAA
>JAVCKZ010060975.1:0-15442 GCA_034780755.1 Lepetodrilus elevatus
ACCATGTGCATGAATGCGGCACAAATAAATATTCCGTTCATGTCAGACATGTTCATGATTACTCTGTTTGTGTGACTAAGGGTGACTATCGAGGCCAATTCTACTATTGCAATATAGTATTGCGACGTTTTATGAAAATAATTCTGAGTTGAATATGGAGTCGTACTCAGAAAAGTTTCGTAATCTCGGGGCCTAGACTCGCAGCATACTCAGGCTATTTTCAGAAAGTTTCATAATCTCGAGCCCATGGCCTGTATTCTCGAAAAGATCTCTTAAAAAATTAACATAAGCAGACAACTTCTTAGTACTTATGAACTTCTTATGACTTAGAAAGCTTCGAGGAAACCATACATTAATATATTGGTTATTGTATAGTAAAAGCTTATTTAAAAAAATTAGTTCACATGATTTCGTAATGCTTCTATGCAAAGTAGTCGACATAACGACTTATTCGTTGAGCTGCTATTTGTTTATGTGGTAGTTTTACGTTCTCGAAATATTTGCGTAAGATTATCTTCTTTTTTTTTTATGTTCAATTGAGTTAGTTCTCTGCATCTGTTGAGTTTATTGCACTTGTGGAATTGTTTCTGTCTCTGACGCTTCCTTCTGTTGTATTGTAGACGAGGAACGGGCTATTCCGCCATTCCCCCTGAAATCCTTGACTGTATGCAATTCACAACTGCATGCTTTTCCTCAAAATTACCTTGGTAAGCCGGAAAAGATTTCATTCAAGCATTGAGGCATTATTGTTATTATTTATTATTATTATTATTACTGTAAGTTTGGTCTACGGTTGTTTGAATACTCCATGTTGGGTATTGTGCATATCATTAATATGACATGCGTAAATAATTAAGTTTGGTAAAGTTTGATATTTGTAAAAAGTGTTGTATAAGTTTGGGAATTGAGTGTGATCTCTTATACTCATTTATTGACTATTTACGGTAATGTTTTTGTTCGTGCACATTTTTTTAACCAAAATTAAACACCCCAAAAATTAAATACATCAATACTTTATTTTTATTACTAATAAGAATGTATGTGTTGCAGACATAAATGAATAGTTTTGTAAATAAAACAGATACTGTATATGCAATTTTACACTGGGTTAAAAGTACCGGTATTTAAAAATATATATTTAAAAGTAGAAACACTGTTTAACTGTTTATTTTTGGTTGGTTTTAGAAGGGAGATGGGTGTTACATTTTTATTGGCCATGATACATTCAGTTATCTAATATTTTATTGTAAACAATGCTCAAGAACATAGTAGTTTCATAGTGCCTCTAAGATTTGAATATTTCTTTATGGTTCATCAAAATTAATTAAACACTTATCATAATTTCTATTTGATCCAGATATAATTCCAATTTTCGTTGTTCCTGCCGTATCTATGTTCAGTATTTACATAAAGACGCAGAAGTTTATTTCCTTGTTATCATTAAACATTTGTTTATTTATTATTATAATTAGACATTTGTTTATTTATTATTATAAATAGACATTTATTTATTGTTATTATTATTAATTTTTATTTATTTCACATTTATATAGAACACATATCAAGAATGTATTTCTTTATTCACATTGCAGTGCAATTGTTAGTTGATTCCATAGTTGACAGGTGTTGATATCATGTTTCTGTTTCAGTTCCGACAGATCCAAACCTGAGATTACCAAGATGTAATTGCACTGATTTTGTCCCAGTTCACAGTTCAAGGTAAGGTATTGTTTTCAAAGAATAATCGTCACATGTGGGTGAAAGATTCCCGTTACGACATAAAACAATAATTCACTGATTTAAGGAATAATAAGCATCATCATTTCCTTCTTTGAGCATATCTTTCCTGCATAATCATTTTGGAATAATCATTTATTTAATCTTATGCCAATTTATATCGGTCCAAATATGTTCAGTGAATTTTTATAGTTGCAACAGTAACATTTCATCCATTATGCAATGCTTTGTTGCAGTATTATTATTTTTAAAGTTTATGCATGAATTTGTTTAGTATTTACAAGTCCAGAGGATACATGAGAAATGGTACAAATATTCTACATTTAGAGAGTTGATCGTAAACCAATCATTTTACTTGAGCACATAGTTTCGGGAGTTAAACTGCCTCTTTGCTTTTCAGATTCCCGTAGCGACGTTAAACTCCATATTCACTCACTCACTTTGCTTTTCAGACATATCTGTCCACTTGGAGTTGTCTCCCCCCAGTTTGAAACCCCGTCGCCTCCGTCGTCGAGCAACGAGTCTCCACAGAACAGCCGGCCGACGTCCCCCTCTCCCAGCACCGAAGTGTGCAGAGAGACCATACAACTGTTGAAGCTACTAAACCTGGAGCAGTATTCGGAAACCCTTGGGAAACTCACTCTTCGGCAGGTAAGGGGCTGAACATTAATTTAACCCTCTCCCTGCTTGATTAGGTACATGCACTGCTTAGGGACAGCAAAGAGAGGGTCATTTTTGGGTTTTTTTAAATATTTTTTTAAATTTAATTACAAAATATTTTTAATTACTATAACATAAATTAATTGACACAACTACATAATTATGTAGTTTTGAGCATAAATGTGTTTTTTAAAGTAAATTTTACGATTTTTTTAAAAATCATGTGATCTGTACAGACTAGTAGCCATAGAAATTATATTATCCAATGATATCTTGCCTGTATGTGTTGCAAAGAGAAAAGAAATTGCGCAGTTAGTACAGGACCATTCCAGTCAATGTATTCATGACATTTGATGTATTTACTATTCAGCTCAAGATGCAATCACCAGAGGACTTTGCTAAAGCTGGATTGCCAAATGAAGCGCAATATAATCTCAAGTCTAAACTAGAGAATATTAATAGGTAAGAACATTCTCCTATTTTATATAAATATATGACTGTGTATTGTCCAGTAAGAATATTTTCAAGTCAACTAAGTTCCACCCAGTATTTCATCACGCATAGATGAAAGATGCCCGCTGTTATGTAAAACTCGCTCATATTCTAGCCAGTATTGGGTGTATCACAATTGGTGCATCAGCATACATTTATTGATTGCACATGTAATTGAAATACTAAATATTTATTAATTGATGACATTTTTCAGAGAGAAATCGATGAACGGTCTGGTGGATGGAAATGGCTCTGCAGGCGCGCCCCTGTCCCCAGCCTCCCCTAACAGTCTGCACTGGAACCACGCCCCACCCAACCCCATGTACCTGCCCCCTACAATGTACCCCAGGGCTGTCCTCTTCGCTCAACCAGCCCCGCCCATGCTGCCGGAGGTGGCTGACACCTCGCCCCCCGACTCCGAGGTGTCCAGCGCCCCGCCCAGCCCTACACAGATATACAGCAACCCCAGACTGCGGACGAAGACGGACAGCTCGGGATCAGACGATAATGAAAAAGGTATCCAGGAGTGTTGTGTGTGTGTGTGTGTGTGTGTTATTTGGTGTATTGATAAAGTTGCTGTATGTGAAGATCATCTAAGCATCGTCACAATCTGACACCCCCCATACCCAGGTATTAATGATAATGTGAACTTTTTTATGTAGTTTAGATAAACTTACTGAGTACCTTTATGTATGTGATAAAAAAAAAAAAATTGTTGCAATCTGTCTTCCCTGTAATGCTGATTTCATGTTAAGTGCCATTTGGTCTTTGCAAATATTCACATGTTGTGAAATTGGTGTTTACTTCAGAAACATTATTTCCTTACTTCAGAAAAATCAAACAGCATTGAGATTGAGAAGCAGTACCCAGACGGCAGGAGAAAGGCGTTCCCACACCGTACTGCACTCCTCCAACCCCAGTCCGGGCAGCCGCAGCCCCACCCCCCTGTCCTCGACGAAATGAAGGGGAGTGTCATGAGACAGCCATCGCCACTCAACGTGTATCCCGATGCCAAGCCAGAACTATATCCCGTAGTCGGTGGTCAGGCTGTGTCGACCGGGTACAACGGATATCAGTCCGACCCGAACCCTAGTCCTGGAGCCACCACCAACTTCCCTCGCTCTGCGTTCTACTCGTCGCACCTCGTGCGTCACTTCAAGCCCGCTCCAGCCCACACCAACATCGGTCTTCACAACAAGAACGTGATCAACATGCCGCCGGAGGGTCACATGAAGCAGCCACAGGTGGTGATGTACTACCATGGTGCGGTACGGACAGACCTTCCTATGACGCCGGTCAATCTCAACAACAACACAACGTATAGTGCTAACAATGAGGGCAGTTCCCAGAGAGTGGTGCCCCCTTACAGCCTCAATGTCATGCCGCGCCCCAATGTGCCTGTGCCTACTCCCAGATCTGTGCTTACCAATATCTCCAGTGCCACGACCGTGACAATATCCCAGGGCGGCAACCAGCCCCTGGCCCCCGGAATGAACCCTGGGGCTGCCAACATCGGGGTCAAGCCGCCCCCTGCCAACGGGGTGCCTCCGCTGCCAATGCCCAACCCCACGGGAACCCCGCCCGAGTCCATCCACTCGGGGAGCGACTCGCCGCTGCAGATGATTCACGGTCCGAGCACGGCGTCTAACACGGCATCGACTTCCTCGTCCACGTTCACCGGCGGCACGCCGTACGCCGTATCTACGTCCAATCACTCGCAGTGCAGCTCCTGCGGCTGCAACTGCAACAACAGCGTGACCACCACCACCACCGCGGGCTACCAGCACCCATACAGCACGATGCCCTACCAGTCGTACTACATGCCCGGGTTCTACCAGAACGGCATGATACCGCACTTCTCCAACATGGCAGCATACGGCCACCACGTACCTCCCCCGAGCTACCCCAACGGCCTGAACCACGAGATGTACGTCAACAGCCACGGCGGCGGCTTCCAGCACGTGCACCACCCCGCGGCTCCCCAGGCGGCGCCGCAGCAGATGATGCCGGGCAATGTGTACAGGAGCATCCAGCATAATCCCGGCAACAATCCCGAGCCGCAGGGCAAACTCAAGGTGCAGGGCTGTTACAACTGTGGCTCCTCCATGCACAAGGCGTACGACTGTAAGGAGAACTCCATGGACGCCATGCAAGGTATGTCTGGTTTGAGGGCTGGGGAGTGTCCATCTCTGTCGATAGGTGGCAGATGTTGGTTTATTGATGGTTGTCAATGCCAGCCTCTGGTAGTTGAAACAACGGTTACTGTCTTCTTCAGGGGTAGCAGCAGATCTATCAATGCGCGAATGGCAATGATAGCAAGAATGATATTTGCTAGAAATTGCCAACCAGTAGATTAGTAGGGATTGTCGTTGATGAATTCTTGTTCTTACATTTCTGATAAACTTTCAACACATGACTATTTCTTACCTAGCATCATGCAGCAATTTAGAAGTCGGCAGTAAAATGTAATGTCATTGTGATGGACAAAATTCCAATAAAACTGAAAATGGAGACTTACAAAATATGTCCTTCCTTTTGATTGTGCTAAGAACTGATTTTTCTATTTCAGGAAACTACCACTTGAACTACAAACCGAAATCTGATTCTGACTGACGTCGCGCTAGGCCTGGCTCATCACGGGGACCAGGACTAGTCATCATCAGCCGTTTCACATCTCTCTGACTGTGTCGTCATCATCATCGTGGGCTCATCATCAGCATTTAGACCTCAGTGACAAGTGTCTGCAGAGCTAGCTGATGAATTGCCATCTCTCCATCGATGTATATTTTTCGTCATCATCGACGTCATCATTATCAGTGCATTGTTCATCACCGTCATCGTCTTCGTCATCAGCGTAATCATCATCAGTGACCTGCAGGCATCATCTATTGGCTTTGATTCCATGCCTTTATTAATGCTATGTTGTTTTGTTCAGTTTGCCATGTATAGACTATATATTATTGTGGCAGTTTGAGTGTGATGTTACTCATCCTGCTGCCAGCACTTGTTTTATCACAAGGACATTCTCGTCATCTCCGATCTTAATTATGTGATACTAAGTGCAGTCCAGTTGCCAAGTTGTTATCAATACGTATGGTTTCATCCAACTAGGATATGTTTATTATATACATTGTGAAGTGCTTAGTAGTGGATGTTATTCTTCTCATTCATTCAGAAATCTTGTTCAGCAGTTATCCGTTTTAAATAGTTACGGTTAAATACAATGAATTATGTAATAACAACCAACGGGGAGAAAACTTTGAATTTCTAGCTAGTATTATCTTGATATGAAATTCTTTGGAAAATTAATTGTTTAACCCTCTCCCGGCTGAAGGCAACCAGAAATGCCTTAAGTTAATGAGCAGTGCTTTTGCCTAATCCAGCATGGAGAGGGTTAATGTAATGGTTATGTGTCACGTAGATTTATTGGTTACTATTGTAATAAATATAAATTATAATTAGATTCATAATTTAAGGTTAAGTAGTAGTAATCCTTTCCCATGTGAAACATTGATTGAAGTTGTATGTATATTTCAATGGTTAGGTTTCATCATTGTTGCATGTGTCTGATTAATCAAATTTGCCAAAATACAGTTTTGAAAGTAGTTTTAGTTTGTATTCTATTATGTACCTGCTTGTTGCACGAACAAACCTGATTATATTAATCACTGAATTAGACAAAGAATTTGTTCTGCATGTTAATTTCCATGTCTATATTTATTTAAACTAATTAATACTGTTTTCTATGTAAAGTATTTCATAATATTTATATAATATCTTGCCCATCCTATTTGATATTGTTGTAAATTAAAGAAAGATATAATGATTTTCTGTGTAAGTAGATTATAAGATTTGGACAAAACACTAGAATACAGTTGAATAAGCGAATTAAAAAATGTCAAGTTACTTGGATAATAATCCAGCAATATATTAATAATGGCACATACAAATGTTGAAAAATGAGCACACAAAATGGCAAGCAGAGGTTATTGAAATTAGTCTGTTTTTATTGTTTTATTACAAATTATTTTATGCAAGATCTCAATTAGCCATTCTATTGTTTACTTTCATTCTAAATTTGTTGATGGTGTTCCGCATGCTTTTGATTAATATGGAACAGAATTAAACAAAATTAGTTTTGAATGAAGCAAGCATTACCGGTAAATAAGCATGACAACAAAAACAGCTTGGTTTAAAGATTGAATGTAGAAAATGTTCTAAAAATTGAATAGTATTAAATGTACCGCATATTGACATCATTATGGATTAAACAATTGATGTGTAGGTTCGAAATGTTTCAACCTTCGTGATCAATCTCTATACCAATTCATGTTCACAATCATCATCCAGTTTGAAAACCGCATGTTGTCTCACATCACAAATGCTAGTCATGTCCATACATGAACACATTTCGCCCAAGTGCTCGTTTATCATTACAATATTTATTTTTATTGGTTTTACTCTAGTGTATATTTCCCCATGCATGTGCTCAATGACGCTATGGGGCCCAGAGATCATTTTGCACGAGAAGTATTCTTAGCTTACGATCAGGGTGTAACAGCGGCTTGCTCATGCTGTTATCTGGCTTGATGTCGACATCATCACTGGTCGCACAAAGTCTCGCAACTGTAGGACCTGTGCCATAATTATTGACATCAGAATTTCAAGACGAGAGCTAACAAGAACCTACAGCAGAGATAGGGTTGTGCAACAGGGCCGAGATAGTTTTGTATATTTATCTCTGTATGTATCTGTATATATATATTTTGTATGTGAATGCCAAACTCTTCAATGCATTCTAAGCTTATCCATCAGTTATTTTGGGTAGGAATGCGTTATTGTTTTAAACATCTATTATGATTTAAATTGATTCAGTGAAATAGAAAGTAAGCAGAAAATGTCCAGTTTTTGATATTCGGAAATCAATGTGGAATGACTCAAAACTCCAATATTTCTTTCATAGTTTTCGGACCATGAAAATGTATATCATGTGGTCACAGGTCTTTGAGTTGAGGGATATCATTAAATTTGACTGTTCTTAATATATACTCAACACATAAATTTAGTATGGAAGCGGTATACCAAATTGAGGAACACGAGTTGAGGAATCTGATGCCATTCTTCTATTAATACATACAAGTTCATGAAGAGTGGCAGGAGGCTGTAGTCCTTTGGAAATTCTTCATTGTTAAAATTATATAAAACTATATTTATATGTTCAAAACGGGCTACTGACCCTTAATTAATGTTGTTGAGTATAATTTAAATTTTGAAATCCATTGATTCCTCTTTTTCTATATACTGCAAAGAACAAATACCTGTACTACATATCCTAACAAGAAATATAAATATTTGTAACTTTTAGATGCTTAAGTAATTTTTAAAAGCGAGTTTTAATATTGAATAATCATCTTAATGCTCTCTGTACTATGTCTTAACAAATATCATTTCCAAATTCATTCATTCAGTGACAATAATGCCCGACTAGCACTAGCCAATTTTGCATTTACAAGATTTTACTTCATGAGAATGTTCACCACCGTACCAGTTTGAAAACACGTACTATAATATGATAGGCGGCCATTATCAGGTCCGACTGTACATTTGTTGTCTCAGGATTTATCTAGTCTTGGGTTATGCAGGTCAAGTCAATATACTGCAATATCAACGATTGCTGTTTTTTTTTTTGTGTGCATCATACAACTATTAAACCACAACTCTTTACCATACCATACACAGGTTCAGCCTGTTGCAGGCTGTATGTTCTTTATGCTGGGATTGATGAGAGCTTTACTGCATAGAATTTACTTGTACGAGGATATCATGTGTTCTTGATATATATACATGTCATGTTTAATTTGATTTTGTGTGAATGGGACGATATAATACTTCATACATTCAAAATTGCAATAATTACGGCACTGTCACAAGTTGTGTATGAGTATTAATGAATATGAAAGCTTTAAGATTATTCAAAACATTTGTTTCCTGCCCCAGAATGTATCCCGAAATAAACCCTATCGTGAACGAGCTTTTGTATATCTGATTACATGAATCATCCTGTGATAAAACATGCTGCAAATTGAATGTAATGGAGAGAAAATATTTCATAACCCATTGTGTATATATACTTTGGAGACTGGTTTGTTTCTACTAATGGGGGCACCACTGTTATTTTCTGAAGTATATTATTTTATGACCTAATTCTTTTGCTTTTTTCAATTATAGAAGTCAATGTAACACAATTTCACACAACAATTTTAATAGGATTTCACAAAATTATAAGTTTACCAATGTATAATCCTACTATTTTTTTCTATTAATACTTTTTGTGTGCATTTTCATGAATTGGAGTAGTCTCCCTTGTCTTCACATTAGCATGTCGAGCCAAATATGAATTTG
This sequence comes from Lepetodrilus elevatus, assembly GCA_034780755.1. Classification (NCBI taxonomy): domain Eukaryota; kingdom Metazoa; phylum Mollusca; class Gastropoda; order Lepetellida; family Lepetodrilidae; genus Lepetodrilus; species Lepetodrilus elevatus. Next base: position 9,292 of record JAVCKZ010060975.1, read on the forward strand.
CTTTGTGTACTTGTCAAAGCTTGCATCTCTATGCATTGCAACTACAAAGGACTGGTTGATAATTGATACTTCATTCGCCCTACTCTAGATACTTTTTTACTATGCAAGAATGTAAGTAGTCTTTCCAACAGCTCGTAAATTAATATTTTTGTTATGGTATCTTCATTCAAGATGGTAATGAATACATACTTTGTTTCGTCAAAGTTGGTGGAAAATGTTAATTCAGATTTGATGATTAATTAGTCCATCCATTCGTTCGTTTGTACATTTTGTTTCCAGAGAGGAACTTTGAAACTAATAATATTGTACTGTCACAAAATAATGGCAGGTAGGTCACAAGAGTTGTACGTATTGATGCTTAGAATGTTTATGTTTCTTTCTATTTTATTTTTGTCCCCGTAGAAACTACATATTCCACTTGCTTCCTGACTATTTTCTTTCAAATGACAATTGAACAGTATCAGTATAGCTTGAGAGACTTTCAGCTGATCTTTATTCCTATCAAGTGACTACAGTACACTAAAACTGATGCCCATGGTCCCTATTTTGTGAAGTTCACATTGAATTATGGCAAATCTGATACTAATAGTACCTGTCAATTACTCCTAATTTTCATTACAGTGACAATATATGTGTAGAGGCAAATCTTGTTCCTAAATAGGATTGTCGCAAACGAGTGAAATATTCCTGCAGCAACATTAAACTCCATAATCACTCCTAAATCGGAAAATATTATTATTTATTGCAAGCACTTGTTCATGATAAAATACTCTTGCATTTATGTTTCAAGTGCTACATTAATCAAAATTTTATTTTGTACTTTGCAATCTTCATCCAATATTTACAATATCAGTATTCTGGTTCTCGTAAATGCATGCAAATCAGTTGTAACTTCAGTCGTGATCTTTGACAAACTTTGTAGCTTTAACCATATTTACGATTTTACACATGGGAAAATTATTCCAACATCCCTTTATAAAGTAAGTCATGAAAAATGGGCTCTTTGCTTCAAGATCTCTGTATCTACATTTAACTTGGACTTATGGCAGCATTAAATTTTGCGTATCTTAACATTAATTAAACTCCCTCAAAGATTTGTTATGAACTTCTTATATTTAATACATGTATATGAATATCAGTTGTCAATCTGGTCATATTTGGATACTTAATATGTATTCATGAATGCTTATATGAGTTAACTATCTTATTATTTCATTATTTGTAGTAACCTTGTCTAATGTAATTAATGGCTTAGTGAATGTTTGACTATATCCACTGAAATTATGCTGATCTAACCAAATGATTCAAGTTTTCATTGTACTTAATCAATATATAGCAATGTCTATTGTCACATATGGATGAAAGATTCCCGCTGTGACATAAAACAACGATTCACTCACTAGCAATGTCTGTTAAGAAATGCAATGTGAGTTTACTGACATACATTGAGCCTATCTATAAATTATTGGTCATGTGTATGGTCTATTTATGAGAAGTGCCACTATGATGTGTACTCTAAGCTGAATGCCAAATAGTGAATTGCCCCACTGAAAATTACTTCTTACAACATGCTTTATATATATTTTTAGGACGATATTGAAGTTTGCACAAGACATGGCTCATTTGCTCAACACAACAATATTTAAATTAAATTAAGTTGTGCAGTAAACTATCAATGATGCGTTGTGAAATGGTAAATGTGATTGAAGGCATTGGCTGTTTTATTGTACATTGGTTGTTTAAGACCATGGTGTTGCTTCAGACACATGAAACAGTTCCTGGTCTTAATTAATGTGTATTGAACAAACTTTAAGTAAAACTACAAAATGTATCCCCAAATTTGTATGCTCCCCATTTAATACTGATTTATACAAGTCGGCATAAAGAGTGCGTTTCTAATTTAGTCTTTTAATTATTCAGAAATCTATCAAATTCAGTTACACAATATTTACTTGGCGAGTTTAAAACTTACTAGGATACTTTCTACACAGATGTTTCCTTCCTGATAATGCATGTTGAATAATTAAAACTGAGGATAGTTAAGCATAAAACTAGCTATTTATTTTCTCATATGCAGTTTGGTTACAAGTTTGTTGCTCCCCCATTAAGGTAATAAGTACTTAATGTAGTGTATGTGACCACACCTAATGATGGACCCATTGAGTGTGGCATTGAAGCAGTGTGGATGAAACCAACATGTCTGTCCTCTCAGCTATATCTCATCTTCAAATGCTTTTCTTCTCCTGTATATATACTACATTCCTAATGGTACATGTATACAGCCGCTCTGGGCATAAAACTTGGTACATACAGCTGTTCTGGGCATGAGTCAGTGCACATACAGCTGTTCTGGGCATGAATGAAGCCACATACAGCTGTTCTGGGCATGAATGAAGCCACATACAGCTGTATTGGGCATGAATGAAGCCACATACAGCTGTATTGGGCATGAATGAAGGCTCATACAGCTGTATTGGGCATGAATGAAGGCTCATACAGCTGTATTGGGCATGAAACAGGGTTACGTATATAGCTTTTCTCGGCATGAACCAAGGCACATACAGCTGTTCTGGACATAAGCCAGGGCATCACTATTATTATCATAAGCTTCCAGTATCTTTTCTTGGTCAAATGTGATGCATGCATGTGTAGTGGATAGTTCGGTCAAGTGTGTAATGGACATTTGTGATAATTCTTTAATTGCACCAGTGTGATAAAGGCTAGGGGGTCATCTGTTTATCCCCACCTGTATATCTACTTGTGAATATATATGTAATCTTCATATGCGATATATGTATATATTCAAATGCATTCTTACCACTATTACAAACAAAAAAATTAAGGGTGTAGTAGAATGGTATGGATTTGATTTAATTATTGCACCAAAAAGGTCTACTAATTATCGCCCCCAAATGGTCTAATTATTGCACCAAAAAGATCTTAGCGCACCAAAAAAGGTAGTAATTATTGCACCAAAAAGATCTAATTATTGCACGTTTCTCTCCAAATAATTTTATTTGAGTTTCTTCCTGAAGAGGACAACAGCCTTGTGCACAAACATGTTTGCCTTTGTTTTTTGTCTCCCCACCCCCTACCCTCCAACCCACCCCATACCTACCCTCCATCCCACCCTCCATACCCGACTGTTCATATCAGTGCATAAGACTTCCCCAGCTATTTAATCGAACATGTACACATCACCATCATATGCGATCACTGCATAAACCTGTCACCAGTATTTTTTTAAGGCAAATGTATTTTTATTGACATTCTGAGCAAACATTTTTTCTTTATGTAGATATGTATTTAGATACAGTGTGAGAGTGCTGATGTCAAAACGAGCAAGACTTTCATTGTACAAAGTTGGATTGCTATATACAGTGTTGACCATGTTAATTTATCCATCATGTATGTGTGTTTGTCGGACAGTCTTCCTGGATTAGATTATATATATAATCTCCTGGCATGCTTGCACATTGTGACGGTGAAATTGGTTTTAAGGTCAAGACATGGACAAATAATTGTTTTAAATATCTCATTACAAATATATGGAAATGCATCATGTTCCACCTGTCAAAATATCTGAATAATTAATAATCTCCACAAAACTGTATTGAAACTCATTTTCGGCACCATTTTGCAGACTACCAGTAGTACATAATCTTCAACTGGTAATATTTTATAGTTTTCCATATAAAATAATTTCAGGATGCCATAATAATGTTTTATCCTGTTTAATTTCTCCACCACCTATAAGTATTGTTGTTTCTTTCTCCGCCACTGCATGGCAGGTATAATATACTGGTGTGAATGAACAGGAATGAATTGTTGCGTTGTTGATTGATTGATCGATTGTTGCAAAATACGACTTAAATCACCTATGTTTGTTTGCCATGGAAACAATGGCTGGTCTGTACTATAGTAACTATTGACGATTGATTCCAGTCCTCATGTGATGTGATTGCTTTTAGAGTGGTTTTAGCGGTGCTACTGTTAAACATATGGGACTTGTTCGTGAAGGATTAACAGCAGTGAATTATTCACTTGATACAGTTAATGTCGCAGGTCATGCCGCCTGTCATGATATAGTGACGACAGTGCGTCGGTCATCAAGCTGCACCAAACCTGCGACATGTTAATATTCTCGACAAAACTATTAAGAGCCAGTAGCATTATTTTTTTTATGCATAAATATTGCTTTATATACTTTAACCCTCTCCATGTTGGAGGAAACCAGAGATGCCCCAAAGAGCGGTGCATGTGCCTAATCCAAGAGGGAGAGGGTTAAACAACAAAGCATTCCCAAACATCTACAGGCGACAGATATTCTTGAAAACCCTGCAGATAATAATATAATAATAATAATAGACCACTTATAATGCGCCAAATCCACCCCCAAAGGCATGCTCTAAGTGCCACATCAAGAATTACACCAGTCGAACCAAGTTTCAAGATTTGTTAAAAAGCTTCCCCAGCAAAATATCTACTGGCTCTTAATTTATTTTGTTGAGTATGCATCAAAAGTCCTCCAGAATTGGGATCCCAGTATTTTATTTATTAAATTGATTGTTATACATTATGGATATTTTATTCTCGCCATGTCAAATGTCTGTTTTATGCAACCCAAAATATTGTTATTTTCAGAATTGGTCACGATTTCTCCCGATTGGATTTATATTAAGTATATTTCATGAAAATATTTTGTTGTAAGCTGCTTCATCATTGACCTTTTATGATTTTATTTTCCTCCCTGTGAAACGTTAGGTTTGCCAAGGTCATTGATATGCTATCAGTATGAAATACAACTTTTTATATTGCAGTTGTGAAATGAAAAGTCAGTTGAAAAGTTATTTCTCGAGTCATTGTAAGATGATGTATGCCTTGATTACAAAATAAGATATATTTTGTTAGACAATTTTATTATCTTAGGTGACCCGTAGACTTTGCTCAAAGTTGTCTGATCGGTTTAACTCGGAATTCAATACTGGAAGTATCATAATATACAAAAACTTTGTAGATAATATTAAACATGTTTGATTATGAAAGTTAGTCTTCAAGACTTGTTTGAAAGCTAAAATGCTTGGAAAGTTGCTGTATATATTTATCGAATCACTGAGTTCTGTGTACAAAGAAAGAATGATTTTAAGTTAATGTGTGTATGAATTCCTATGTTGTATGAATTCCTTATGTTGTTTGTGTTATAAATATTACGAGGTCACCAGCATTGGTTGGTGGAGTGCAAGGTCAACTATATTTGTAGCCAATGAACAGGCTTAAGGTGACTATTGTATTTTATGCATCAAAATAACTGATCTTGTAATAGGAAATCATGACAAAATACAGCAAATAAAAATTAATAAAAATAATTCTAGTTTTGTTGTCTACTGGAAACTGGGCGAGTTTGCAGATTGCAATGAAGATTAGGGCTGGAATGAGTACCCGGGGCCGAGTCGGGTTTATCAAAAAGAGTCCAGTCCATAATTAGGACTTGAGGACCCGCAAAGGAAATAACTTCATGTAGGTTGTTCAAAGTTAATATTCAAACATAAGTACAAAGCGGAATGTGAACTTGTGTACCGTATATAAAATGTATTTGAAATCCATAAAAACCACATTTTAATTAGCAGTACATGTACAATGCTGAAATTTAACGTCGCTGTACATTTCTCGACAGCAAGTACAGACCACGTAGTGTGCAAGATGTTCCATTGACAACATTGTCGTATTTGGAACACTCGGCACAGCTGAAAGGAACCTGCAAGGCTAACTAGCCTCATAAAAGAACTTCTAGAAATGCCAGTGGCCATCTTCCCATAACTATCGTATACATAACATAAAACATTCATGGATTTTTTTTTGACATTCCAGATCATCAAATGTTCCTCCATACAGGTGGCTCAACGATGTCATTATGTAAATGATAGCCTTAAGGAACATGGCCTCCAAACTGCTAAACTGTTAATCTAATGGGATATTACGAAATAGGACAGACGTTGCACATTGTCATTTATACATGGCCTGTTCGTTTTGTCACTTTTTGCATTCGGAATACATTCGGAATGCATTCAGAGTGGTCGATTTGTACCAAAGTTAGCATTCGGAATATCTCGAATACATTCAATGCGTTCGATGTTTTTTGTCGAATAGATTT
>JAVCKZ010060986.1:0-15437 GCA_034780755.1 Lepetodrilus elevatus
GTGTGTGTGTGTGTGTGTGTGTGTGTGTGTGTGTGTGTGTGTGTGTGTGTGTGTGTGTGTGTGTGTGTGTGTTAATAGACTACTGCCAAATTATCAAATATTGCTTTTTTTGCTTTGTTTGTGTTTATATTTTGTTGGGTGTGTGTTATGTTCATACCAATGGTAATTGTCTTCCTTTGCAGTACTAAGTCTTTGAAGAATATGCATGTATGATAAATACATCAATTTAACATTGCCGCCGTTAGAGTGTGTTATTAGGCGCTATATCTGATTACATGATTGAAGGAATGCTTAACATAAATGTTCACTGCTTTAATTAAACATTACTTGACGGATCGAGTAAAACCAACGGCTTTCTCTAGTCACCGTCTACGCGAGAAGGAATCGCCCCAAATATTTTCATGAAAGGGACGCATTGAGAGAAGCCATTCACGTGAGCTAAAAGTGGCGGCACATTTCCTGTATGATTCCCATTAGTCCAAATGTCACTGCCTGCGCATGACAGGAACGGAATAGCTTCCGCTAGGGCATTATGGGAAAGTCAATCGTGTCACTTGCGGGAAACATTGAAACAGATGGAAAAGGAAAAACCAATGAATCAGTCCACATCGTACTGTTCCTTGACCTTGAAAAAAAAAAAGGTCTTCTCTGAAGTCTTGACATAATTAGAGGCTTTCAACGGCAAGTCTCTTTCTCAGATTTTTTTTCTCAGATTCATAAATAAGAAGGGAGTCACTAAGTGGCACTATTGGACTGATCCTATGACATGGGAGGGCTATGAGAAGATAGAGCGAATCTATAAACCATGTCTTTTCAGCCAGGTAGCCGTAATCAGCATGTCTTAAATGGAATTATTATTTTAGTACCAATCGACATAGGATTTATAGGAGATTATTGATTACTTTATTAAAGAATGGTCACGTTATTACAGTTTCTCTTGAATACAATGACACGACCTGATTCCCGAGGGCAAGGAAACCAGGCACTATACCAGATTTATCGTAACTTACAGATTTAACGTAACTTACGTTTGAAACGACTTAGATCTATGTGTGGATTTCAGCAATTCGCATTTCTTGAACACAAACTATGTTACAATTGTTAACTGAAAACTATATACCAGTGTCAAAAATAATTCAATTTTAATTAATTGAGTTTTAAACTCATACTATCATAGATTGATGACCTACATTATGATCTGGCGAAGTTGTACATGAACATATATATACATTTGTTTCAATTACACAAATTACTAATGTCACATGTCTCACTCGTTATCAATATTTTAATATGTATTAATTATACACGACGTATTATATACTTATTGGTGTCATTGGTCATGAAAGGTTATTTGGACCGTGTTCAATGATTAGAGTTATGCCCCTTTATATTATAACTATAGGAAATTGAGATTTTACAGTAGGCCTACAGTATACTGGAAATGTAAACTGCAATGAAGTTTTACCTATCCTACAGTGGTGCACATCTATTTGGAGGTATAACAGTGAGGATATGTATGCTAAGTGAATGCACTTTGGTATTTATAACTTCCAATTCGGTCAAAAACGACAACTTAAAGCTGTGATAGAATTACGTTAAGCTCAGCGAAGTGCTGAGTTTTATTTCGGGAAATCCTGGACTGCTAATTAAGATTAAGGTGCGTGCTGTGAAACATTGTTCAGTGAAGATTACACGTGTTGCTACATAAATACTACGTCTATACTACACATGTAACTGCACACTGTCTACACAATTGCTACATCTATACACATGGGTCGTAGCTCGGGATCAATGTGTCCACGTTTGTCTTCAATACTAGAAGTATCCTTTAAGCGTAATATGTACATCCACAGGCCCTAATTCACAGACGTCCAGTGGAAAGATAATGCCACGTCTAGCATGCACGTCTACTTAATGACAGACTGAAGCCGTTAATTGGCCAAGAGGGAAAAAATAGGTTGATTTGCCATCTATCATATGCCACGATTGGACTTCTTTGCACTGATAACTTGCAATTTCCTCGATGCGTATCGTACGGTAGGGACCTGGACTATCGACAACACTAATACTATACAATGTAGATATTTCTGTCCTTCATTTTCATTTCTATAATAAAAAATGTTTTGGTCTGAAGACATTTCATGAGTGTATTTGTCCTGCATTTCTCATCAGGCGTTTCTTGGGAGTTGCAGTATAGAACATTAATTTCTCTAGCGTGTGAATTTATGTATAAAAGAAACACGATAAATTAGGATCCTAGGATAATAACAACGATTCCGAGGAGTGACGATGAATCGAATGAACACGAACTTTGGGTTTCCCCGAACGTCGATCCATCAAGACGGACGGGTCTCTGACCGTCTAGTCCTGCGCCAGTGTTTGCCAATGAAAGAGAACACCGCCTCTACTAATTCTCAGACTGTTTGAAGTCACCTCATGGCACATACAGTCCTGGATCACCAGGGATCCAGAGGACCCTCTCCAATGGAAGGACAGTGTTCGACTGTCACCGGCTGACATGATCGGAACTCAACTAGCGACCATAAAATGAATATACGTCTATGCAATACATAGATCTGAATGGAACATCCTCTGTTAATACAGGGCATCTGCAATGCTTCTATTCATAGTTCTGGCTTGCTGCGGAAACTAGTAGAATCATTTTCCGATTCCTCAGCCCTTCAAGAGTTAGCTTGACATAACGTCTCTGGTAATGTTCTGAGAGGTACTTAATGCGTCTCTATTTGTTCTTCATTCTCCGTCATAGTTGTTGCTCTGAATTCAATTTGGTTAAGGAATTTGTGAATGAATGCGGTAATGGGATTTTACGGTGTAATCATTCCCTGTGCACCCTTTTCTCTGAATGTGTTCAGACTAAGGGTCATACGCATACGGAATATGATGAACATATTACCTACCATGATCCCTGGCCCCTGTTCCACGGAACGAGTGTAACTCTACGAGTTGCAACTCCATGATGCGAATGTCTGGTTTCGTAGCGCTACGATCGTGTTATAGAGCAGGACCCAGGTTATATTCGATATTCGGCCGAATTGGTTAATGCATAGGGTTCTTTGATAATACGACTGACAGAAATGTCTGTCTTCTTGGCAAGAATATTAAAAATCAGCTGACAACTTGCATTCATAGTCCCCTTTACCACTTCTACACATTGTGTTATACTTGCATTTACCAGTGTTCCTGATGTTCTTGTAATAGTCAGTGGTGAGTAGTGTACTTCAGTGTATGCACTTCGTTTCGTTGCGGCACTTTCACAGTGAAGATAGTTGTATCTCAAGACAGTTTGTTAGGATTATCATGAACCACGCTGATTCCTGAATGGCGCACGGTTATCTTCAACAAAACACTGTAGATAACTAAAGGATAAATAGTATATCACTCTCGAAACTTTAGATATATATTCTGAATATATCTGCTCTTAAGAGGACTGTTGATGATAAGAACAAACAGAGGTTGTGATTCATATTAGGCCAGATAAACAAATTGTGTGGCTTAGCTTCTCGAGTCTTTTAAAGACGATAGTTCCGAACAACTCAGTTGGTTTTAGATTGAATTAGGGTTTAGAAACGCTTTAACAATTACTAGTACTTGATGTCACCTTACGGTAGGACGAAACCTGTTGTACTTGCAGTGCCAAGCTACGAGAACCGGTTGCAATGTAGGTTGGTAATGACGAACCAATGCTACTAAACTGGCTTAGCAGACAGAGTTATGGCTGCTTGCGAAATGTATTCTCTGGCTCCGAGTGCTCCAGGGCCGGGTTCGATAACGGGGACGTTTGTCCGAAGCAGAACACACATGTACAAAACAAAATGTGTTAAAAAAAAGAAAAAACAGTTGATGAGGAAGAGGCGCATAGTATACATTGAAATTAAATGTCTTTTACAAACTCTTGATTTTGTAAACGACAACGTTAACTGGGAGTAAGATTTAACGTGTTTATCATTCATGTCATCCGCTTCACCACTTAACTATTGAACCCAATATTAACACACGATTGCACTTCAACGAAATCACGAGGGCAATAACTCAGTTACAAGAGTTTATAAGTTCAGTGCCGCGGAAACCAGCTAAAATGTCCCAACTCCATTATAACATCGAATAGTGTTGGCTTGATAATAATCTGTCTCGTTTAGTCAAGTTGAGGACCTTCCCGATGTGAGGACTCTCGACAGCCTACGGCAGGACCTGCTACAGGAGATGTCAATTTGTTAATATAACATATGCCATCCTCTGACATCAAGAACACTCTTGTAGTGTTTGTCCAACCCACAAATTAACCACTCCTGGCGTCAGGGACAGCTTCATGCTAGTCAATGTCATGCGGCTTATCAACACAAAATAATAAAAACACGTACTAAACGTGCTCAATCATATTTGGGGAGATTTTGTGACCAGACCAGGTTTGTAGTGATTAGCTGTTCAATGCGGTTCTCAACGAACTTGACACATGACGGGATGAGACATTGTCGTAAAGTGGTAGTAATAAGGCATCTTTGAAATATAGTTGATCCTGAAAGTTTGGTCTAACATGCAGGAGTTCATTCTTTTATTGTGTTTTGACAGATCATGCTTGTCGAAACATTATACTGTAGATGCATTTCCTTTGTCTTTGAGATTTTGGTAGCCACTTTTCGTGTGCTCTTCTCTCTATGTATCTCCTCCCTCTCTTTCTCTCTCCTAGCATATTCTCTCTTTGTGGTTGTCTCTCTCATTATCTTCTAAAATTAATATATTATTATATAGTTTATACTAGTACTTAAGCAACATATACCAGAACTGCATATAAACTGCATACACTGCTAACATACCATAATTATTCGTATACTTAATATCATAGTTAGCATGACAAAATTAAGTAAAATGTATAGCTATGCCTATATCGTTTTGTTCGGCTATGTGCACGTACATACACGTGAAACGGATCTGAATTCGTTGTCAGATTCATGAGACGCAGATGTTTCTATGCTGAATAATAATGCGACCTAGATTGGGATGCCGATATAGGCACCGACTTTACTAGCACGGCCAATACAATTCTCATATATATGTGTCGACTATATGATAGGATATGGTGAATTCTCCAGGGAAATAACTTACATGACATAAAGTTTCAGTAGATTTTGTAAATAATGAATTAATTTTCCAATTTGCAATTGATATGTGTAGTCAATACTAGATCATTCATTCTCAAAGAATGTTTACACGGTTAACACATTTCCGTTCTCCGATGTCCATTCTATATAATACTTTCCTAATATTTTACAAACACTGCTGACTTGGCATGCTAATGGTTTAAAGATAATTAAGTTTCAAAATAATTTCATTCCTATCGTTTCAATACCAATTCGGAATCCTTACAATTGGTAAACATTGTCATCTTGATTAAACGTTAATTGATTAGCATTCGTATTAATAAGACAATCAACAGTATTGAACAAGTCTGAACAATGTAAACAATAGTAAAGGTTTGGAAAACATGTGGACACGAAGGCAACACTGATTAAATAATGCCTTTTGCGTGATTAACGAGTTTGTGCTAATACAATCTGATGAACTCAACAGAGGGCTTGGGGTCATCGTAAAGTTGAAACAAGATGACTTTAGTGCTATACAATAGAATCATCATCGGCTGCTATCCGGTTCAGACGCTGCATTCCCACTTTGAAGAACGGCAAGTTAGTTTATTAAGCGGCATTCGAGAGTTTGATTGTGTGCGATAGTGTGTGATCAATTGTTGATTACCTTAGTACCAAAAAGAACCAATGGATATAAATATTCCAGGGTTTTGCGCAAAGACAACATAATGATACGATATAACATACTTGCACACTCCTTTACGTTCAAAGGATAGAATAACATTTCCTTTCGACTTGTTTGAAGAAAGAACATTATTCTATATTGAACTATACTTTCAATTAAAACAAATTAAAACTTGATGCACATATTAGTTTAACAACAAAACAGCATCGCAACCATTTTTATTCACCATTTTGTTTTGCATAACATGGAACTGAAATTATAGATAACATAATATACAACTTCACACTTGTTAATCTGTCACTCACCATCAATAAATTAGTATTACCTCCATAGAAAAGTTACGGTTTTCTGGTGTACTGAATCTTGGAATAGCATTTCCAGTCCAATAATATTATGCAACTACCGTAAATGGAGATACTAATTAAAACAATACATGATCACAATTTCTTATGGTTTTAATATGTAAATGGGGACGATATATATATTGAGATGTATACCATACATGTTTTGGTGTAAGACTCTGTTCACAGATAATTGGCAAATTAAGCTTAAAATAAAGTAGGTGTACTATCTAAAATGACCATATTAATACTAATTTGGAAATACATTCTGTCACAAAGGTACACTGGTACAGTGGACATCCATGGGTGAAAAGGTTTCTGAAATACAAACATGATTTCATGTATCGAGTGAATGTACTTAGCAGTTCTAGTCCAAAATGAGCATAAATATATGACTTTAACAACTTTCCTGCTGGATTAGGCACTGCCACACCTCTATAGGGCATATCTGGTTACCTCCAGCATGGAGAAGGTTAATACGCAGGTAATGTTGCGAGAAACTTTGGATCAAGAGAACTACCATCTATGTTGACTTTGAAACTTGAGTTGTTAGGTACAGTATCTGTTTCATCCATCCATGACCATTATACATTTCATTAGACAATATTAATATTAAAATTAAGTTAATTTCAAGAGTGTCCTTATTCTACACACATACTGTGTCATCTATCATGGCAAATTAAATAGTAAAAGGGTTAGTGACAAGTCAAAACTGATCAGATACTGGGGGAATCCGATTATCGGATGATCAGGGCTTCACTGTTTCCACTTCATAAGGAAATATTGAAGCAGATGCCAATAGCATATACTAGAATGTTTATATGTATTGCTACTGGACTAATCACAATATGGAAGTACCCAGCCCCTTAAAATATTTAAGGACACAAATAACCTTGATGTCCATGGCAGGGAATGTAGCTTAAATCTTACATGCATTATCAACTATCTATTTATGTACAGTTCTGTAAACAATGTACAATCATTTTGCCATAACAAGCATTTACAACTTATTAATATCAATAACAATTACAACCAATTGGCTATACCATTAATTGGATGCACCATCTACAAGGAGATGTCGTTGTATTGATCTATCGATTGGTTATGTAAGAAATACCAACTGATTGTCGATAACATGCAGGTAACCAATTTGATATATCAGTAATTTGGTTATTGGTGATACCAATTGTAGGTCATAAGTTTATCAAGTCAGTTCAAATGAAATAAATAACGATGTAATTATCCAAACTGTTATTGTAAGACAAAGAAGCTTCCCATGATGATGAATATTGCATACAATTTCTTATAAAAAAACCACATCCAATTAAATTTTAAAAAGAAATTAATAATAATTACATTGTATATTTAGACAGAGTGTCATGGAATGATATGCATCAATACTATAAATGATGATATCTTTTGAAAATAACATATTTATGAGCATTATTCTTAGCATATGTCATAATATCATACTAGTATTATAAGTACTGTACATAGCTGTTTTCAACATGCGCAAAAGCCTGTATGTCACAGTATGGTATATTATATATGCTGCAATATTACTGTGAAAAGGGAACAAATTGGTTATATATTTTAATCGAATAATGACTATATTGTGATGAACTCGTCTTTCTCTAATGATCATGTATGCATTTATTTTATTTCTTGCATTAAAAGTCCTGTAGTGAATAGTTGGACATTTTAAAATCATATACGGTAAAGATATTGCAATATTGTATGTAATGCAATTCAATCACTGCACAATACTGGCTATAATATATTATTATTATTATTATTAGTTGTATTACTATTGTTATTTTATTGTTTTACTGTTTCCTATTTAAACAACATTAAATAAACTATCACACAATTGGTTTTGTTATCAGACTGCATATATTCACTAACTAGTTCTCAGTAGTTGACAAGATTTTCAGAATAAGTAAAGAGTATTTACAATATACAGTATGTAGTGCTAAATATAATTCCATCAAAGGTAATAATACTGTGATGCAATACGCATGGATTCTCGTGTTTAAAAGTTGACAGGAAATATTTTCAACAGCATAGCAAGATGACTTAACACTGGATGGAACTAACCTTTTTACAAAAGCACACTACTTGTGGCAGTGTATAATATACATGTAGCTGCAATTTTATGCAAGCAAAATATAATCCTGTCTCCCCCCCCCCCCCCCCTATTTCTTTAAATTATGCAGACAGTTTAAAAATATTTAATTAGAGGTAGGGTATATTGTTATTTCAAAACTATTGTTATTGTATTTAATTTAAATATTAAAATAAGTAATTAGACTGAATAGGAGGTGGGGAATATGGCTATTTCAATACTATTGTTATTGTATTTAATTTAAATATTAAAATAAGTAATTATACTGAATAGGAGGTGGGGAATATGGCTATTTCAATACTATTCATATTTGATTTGATATAAATTAATTTTTATTTTCCCTGACAGATACAGTTCATCTGGCACCATACATATAGTTGTTCACAAAAATAAAATATAATCCGACTTCTCAAGATTTGTATAATTCTTTAACAACAAGAGACAGTTGATGCTCATTGTCTTCATCATTTCCATCAAATTTGAGAATAAATTTGTTCTCCATTCCTCGAACTGGCAACAAACAAAACGCGTCCTTTGCTCGAAAATCTACAGATCACAGCGGTTATAACGGAAGGAGCTTCTATCTCAGCCTCTGTCCTGCAAGATCATATCTCCATTTCCTCTTCCTCCTCAATGATGGGGTTGAGATTGGCGGCAGTCACACTGCGGAGACTTGGATTGTTCCCGTAGATGGTCGCAATGACCTCTGGGTGTACGTGGGTCATGTCAAGGTTCAACATGGTCAAACTCTGGAGACGTAACTGCTGTACTCCTGAAAAAGGTTAAAGGAAATGCATTCTTTAATTTATGCAAGTATACAAGTACACTCATATTTGTGTTTTTCTTATTTTTGCTATTATGCGTATACTCGTTAGTGGTTTTCTTATTTTTTGATAGTACGAGTAGAGCGGAGGGGGGAATGATAAATGGATTCAGTGATCACTATGGAACAGACTATATAGCACTGACTTTTCGTGCGTAAGCCTGGCACATTTACAAAACAACCTGTAACCAGCTGATAGATCTAACTTATTTATATGGCATGTAGCATCATTATTTACAAGGATACAATGACAGTTCTGATCGTGGGGACTTTGTTACGATTGAATTCAGTGAGTCGGTAAATGCCACTCTTTCGGTTTGTGTTTGAGGATGCCGTTGTGAATTATTAGGTGGTCTGTACTTATAATGATGGCATGGAATGTTAACAGGGTTATGTCTAATGGAGCAAAAGTTCATTAGGCTGTCGGTAATAGCCTCCTCCGCTCTATGCTCTTATTTATGGTTTTCTTATTTTTGCTAGAATGAGTATATTTGTAATTTATGGCTTTCTTATTTTTGCTAGTATGAGTATAGTATACTCGTAGAAACTTTACCAACAGTTTTTTAAAAAACACTAGCCACAGCAAAAAAATCACTTAATTCAGCAGTAGCAATTTGTAGAGGACAGTTGTTTTTGTACAATGATTTTATCATGCTTCGAATGAGCCACTAATGTTCAAGTCCAAGTAAAATAGCACAGCTATAAACTTACCTTTGTCTGACACACTGGTTCTACTCAGGTTCAGCTTAGACAGCAAATGGCACGAGTTGAGACTCTTTGAACACAGGAACTGGCTTGTAACACTGGAACGTGAAGCAGGTAAGTATTACTTACAGGCCTCCAACACATTTAGCATGTATACACAACATTGTACTCTATAATGATGGGCAGCTAGAAAGGAGCAGGGCCCCAATGTGTTTGTTTGCTGTGCTTGGATGAATGAATGAATGAATTATTGTTTTACGTCACAGCAGGAATCTTTCACTACATTATTAGTTAACAATAAGAAGTGCTTGGATGGAAAGCTGTTCAAAGGGGATTGCAGTTGCAGGTAACCTGCCATTGTTATTCTGACAGAAATACAACACTGACTTACCAGGTGGAGGATAGACTGAGCTCTTCTAACTTTGTGAAAGCTGCAAATAGAGACGTGACATGTACAAATTACATGCTACCGGTACATGCTGTATCATGCAGTTGCCACAGTTGTGTTTCAACATTACAAACTGCTATGAATTATCATCATACCATAAACATATTGCTAAGATAATGCACAAATTAGAAAGAAAAGAGAATTAACCAAACTACTTCAGACAGGAAACAATATTGCCTCAATTTTATGTTTGGGGGGTAATTTATACCTCTCGACAACTCATCAACATTGTTACAGTCAATAGTTGAATTATTTCTGTCCAGAACAATCGTAAATCGGTTAACGGTTTCAAATCGGAATTTAAAAAAACAAAACTCTGGCAAGTCCAGCGACGGTACCTTTAATGCATGATGCTCCGACATCGGACACGAGGGTTCTGTCCAGATAGAGTGACTCCAGATTTGTAAGTTCTATCCAAACAAATATCACATCAATCAGTACCAATATCTACTAATTAACCTTCTCTATGCAGACAAATGAAGATGCCCAAAATATGCTCAGTAATTGTGATTAAACCAGAAAGTTTGTGGACCTAAAACATATATTTAAAAATTCATATTTTACAAAGGATGGGAGGTGAAAGGAACCCTGACACTTCTAAACTAATATAACAAATATTAAAAGAAACGATGAAAAATGTTTTTTTCACAAGATAATTATGTAATCTACATTTCATTTTCTTACCACCAACACACTTTAACACGCTCTCTGCCGACTACGAGTATATTCATATTTTAGTTGTTTCTTAATTTTGCTAGTACAAGTATACTTGTAGTAACTTTATTAAACCTGTTAATGTTAACAAAAGCTCTAGCCACAGGGAATAATCACATCAAATCACATAAAATCTTATCCCAGTGCATCGGTTTTCAAGAAAAGCTTTAAAACCTTTGTTTTTAAACAATCATTTGACTGAACAATCTCCCATGTACAGCGCCAGTGAGCAGCTATAAGCTGGAGATTAGGCCCTATAGAAATGCATTATTATTATTATTATTATTATTATTATTATAATTCAGTAGTAGCAATGATAGTGGACAATTGTCTTACACCGTACTAGTATTTTATTGCGCTTCGGATGAGCCAATAATATTCTGTGACCATTTTTGAAAGAATTTTAAAAAAACGTCCACAGTGAACGTGTTAAGATGGCTGCTGAATGTTCTCTGTGATATGCGAAGACTGACCTTTCAGATACTGCATGCCTTCGTCAGACACCTTGGTGTTACTTAGCAGTAACTTCTTCAGGCTGCCAACAGAACATGTGGGATATATAATACTATAATGATCCTATTTAAACAGATCAATGAAATATTCCCACATCGAAATAAAGGAACAAATGGAAAAATCAATACTAATTCAGACGCTTAAAAAGGCATTATATGTTTCTAGCTACATATTTTCTTAAAGAAAAAAAGGATCCATGAAAATATATTGAATCTCCCCTTTCATAGACTGAAGGATAGCAGTACAAAAAGTGAAAAAGATGTTAAGTAGTACAAAAACTAATGGTATGGATGTCAAGTGAGTGTAGACAGCATTTATAAATGTCCTCAAATTTAGGTTATAAAAGAAATTTATAATGAAAGCTTTGAAAGATTGCAATCCAAGTTTCTTCAGTGCCTTTGAGAAGCTAGTCTAGATCATAGGTGCTATATACAATTATTATTATTATTTTATTATTATTATTATTAAATAATAATAATAATAATAATAATAATAATAATATATATATTTATTTTTTATTTTTTTAAAAATCATAGCATCCCATCATGAAGTTGTTGTATTTACTATAGTATGAGCATAACTCTCATAGCATCAACTGCAACATTATGATACTACTTACTATAGTGTTATGGCCACTTAGAGATTCAAGACCTTCATGAAATGGCTCTGCTATATTTTCAGACTGACTTACGTTGTTATCTTGCCGACATGTATCATTCCCTCATCTCCGACATTGATATAGTTCATGAGGTCCAAACTGGTTAGTGGCAACCCTTGAATGGAGAAATATTTGTGTTTTTTTAATGAATATAAGACAAACATTCAGATAAGAGTCGGAACACATGTTGTTGTCATAACATTCTATATTCATTTCAAAATTCACAACATGGCAAAAATGCAGCTAAGAACATGAAAATGGTGGGGTCCATTCCCCAGACTCATATCTACAGTTAACAGTATTCCCTGGACCCAGACACAATTCCCTGCAATCATTTTTTTTTATATATTTATTAATTTTTTAATTTTATTTTTCAATTTCTTTTGTTTCAATTCCCTGCAATCGGATTGGATCATGTGGTGAGGGTTATGGTTAAGAAAAACAGTTTGTTCATATTTTGGGTCATGTTAGCCAATCAGATTGCAGGGATTGGGTCCGGGTCCAGTTCTGGATCCAGATCAAGGGATTAGATCTAAAATATGTTTTCTGGAACCTCCTTTATTCAATATTTCAATATTTGCATTCCAAACGCACTTTAGGCCACAGTTAGTTACCTGTCAGGTACATTAGACCGTGGCTGGTTGTAGTGTGTCGACTAGGAAGATAGAGAGTGTGCAACTTTAAACCTGGAAATATAAAAGACACAATATTGTTACCTTCTGGTAATAATAATAATTATAATAATAATAATGTGTATTTTTAACACGCTAGCCTCCATGCATAAGGTGCATGCTCAAAGCGCTACAAGGGTGAGTATAACGGTAAAACTGATTTAAAAGATGGGTTTTTAGTTGGGATGTTGAAAGTATCTGCAAGTTTTATATGAGTTGGGAGATCATTCCAGAGAACAGTAGGCACAGTATAGCTTTTAATATGTACCTTATTGAAACAATATAATATAATAAGTTGACCGAAATCAAATAAATCAAGACTTGCTCAAAACGATTTTCAATCTCTTCAAGCTGACAAGACGTTCAATGAAATAGATTTCAACAATCAACTAAAAATGTAGTGTGTTATTAGTTCACCAAGGCTTCATCACCTACAATGCCTAGATGAAATACCATTAAACAATGCCATGTTCATAATTTCACAAAAACGATTGAGACAATATTATTATTATACAGGAGCAAATGTGAGATGAATTGTATTTCTTCATGAATATCACCAAGTTTTTCTGAATGTGCAGTTCCGGATTTTAAAGCATTTCCATTGAGAAGCACGTGACTTATCGATAGCTGACTGTACACAATGTCAGCAATATAGTGAGAAGAAAGTTAAGTAATGTTGTCAAAATGTGTATATATGCTAGTTAAGCATGTCTAGTCATTGAGTTATTGGACTGGCCGCTGACATCGGAGTGTTATTATTTTTACCTTGCACGTTTGAAATAAGTTATTGATGAAAACTTGTCACATTGTCAGTTGGACTGAGAAATGGTGTGTGTATTATACATGAAAACTACGTATTTTCCGGAATTCTTTCCCTTGAGAAAGGGATGTGGATTATACAAGGTAGAGTATTATCCACGGGAAAATGCAGTAATAATAATACATTAATAATAATAACAATACTGACAAATTGTAAGGTGTTGATGAGAATAAGGCAGATGCGTGCACAGGTGACGGAAATGGCAGAGGAGAGCCAAGAGGGGATTACAAGTTCTAAATTTAGATATCCAAGGGATTTTATCTTGTCAACACTTCCCTTACAAGAGACAAAAGTATGATGATGATGACTGATAAAGTATTGAAAATAAAAATAATAAATACATGTAATAATAATAATGATGATCATAATGATTATGATGATAATAATTAAATACTGTATTCAACATATTATACGCCCAGGGCGTTAAATAAATTGTTACTGGGGAGGGGCGTTTATTAAACTCAGAAAGAAAAACACAATTTGACTGAAATAGTATATTATACGTGTGCTTCATAGACTATTGGAAGCACACGTAAAATATAACACTTCAGAGGGCTTCTAACATTGTAAAGGAGGCAATTGTAAAAAAACGTAAACAAAAATAAAATGAGTCACTCCTTAACCCTCACCATGCTGAAGGCAACCGGAGATGCCCTAAAGAGCCGTGCCCGAGTCTAATCCAGCAGGGAGAGGGTTAAACGTGCTACGACGTTGTTGTGACACTGACCGTGGAGGTACTTGAGAGCTTGGTCACCGATGACGCTGTCTGTATTGGCCACACTGAGACAGGCCAGAGTCGGGTGGCCGGCCAGACACAGCAGGGCGTCGGTGACGATGTCTGTGTCCGCCACGTCCAGCACCTCCAGCTCAGACAACTCCTGGACACCCGATAAACTACACACCTGAAACAGCAGCCAAATCATACACTCATCATTACCGGAAATCAAAAAATTAATGCGTCACTAATTTAATGCGACCTCTGGATTTTAGACGTAAACGCGACACCAATAAAATGCGAATGGCCATGGTATCGTTCTCAAAGCTCTCTTAGCCACGAAGGGTCCGTAACACTCTCTTAGCAATGTATTAGCTATCGGCAAAGATAGTGCTATGGTCCCTTAACGGCTAAGAGAGCTTCGAGAAACGATACCCATGTCTCCATTCATGTTTGTTCACCAGTCTTACCTTTAATGCGCAGCAATTAATGCGACAAAACGGCAGTCGCATTTTTTGCATTAATATTCTACTCGCGTTAATTTCATGATTTACAGTACTTACTTTTTTTTATCAGTTTATTTATGTATTCATCAGGGGCGCTTTCAGGACATGCTACAATTTTATACTTTACACAACGCTACTTTTCTAAATGTAGTGGCTGGCTGAACGATTTAGTAGCAGTATCGGTTTAAGCATGCATAAAGTCCATTCCCTGCATGCTTTGGGTTTTCCTACTATTTGCTACCAAACACTACGGGCTCAAAAGCCGAAGCAAAAAGTAGCACTACGTAGTACTACCAGTGTTGGCTGAACGACTATTGTAGCGCTATCAAAAAGTCTCAAATTGTAGTCTATTGTAGGCATATACCATGGTGCTATGAAGTCTCTCGTAAGTGCCTGATACCGTATAAGAGCTCGCTATGAGAGTGCTAATGATATGCGGGGTTCGTGGAAATGTCCCCTGGCAGTCAACTACTGTCGGCCATTGCTGCTACACTTTTATTTAATTTTTATTTTATTTAATTAAATATTTTATAATTCTTTTAAAGGCATAATATCACAGATATTTATGGTCGTTTGGGACTAGTTCTTAGCTACAACTGCAAAATACATTCACT
>JAVCKZ010060997.1:0-15436 GCA_034780755.1 Lepetodrilus elevatus
GGGACCAGTCTGCCGAAATCAGCTGTG
The DNA here is from genome assembly GCA_034780755.1 of Lepetodrilus elevatus. Classification (NCBI taxonomy): domain Eukaryota; kingdom Metazoa; phylum Mollusca; class Gastropoda; order Lepetellida; family Lepetodrilidae; genus Lepetodrilus; species Lepetodrilus elevatus. Next base: position 28 of record JAVCKZ010060997.1, read on the forward strand.
CTGGAAGGCGACTGTCAAAGCATTTAAACACACACACACACACACACACATTATTTTGTAAACACAATCCATAATAATTATAGTACATTAAGCAGTACACATACTGAAACTAGTGACACAGTCATGAACTCATCAATTCAGTGAACAAGTCTCTGAAGCAGTTCCTGTAAGCTATGCATTAACAATACTAATTTATTATAATTAACGACGTAAATGCACAACCTAGGTTCAATTAATCAAAATGTAATGTTCGGATATGTTGAACCTAGGTTTAATTAATCAAAATGTAATGTTCTGATATGTTGAACCTAGGTTCAATTAATCAAATGTAATGTTCGGATATGTTGAACCTAGGTTCAATTCATCAAAATGTAATGTTCCGATATGTTGAACCTAGGTTCAATTAATCAAAATGTAATGTTCTGATTTGTTGAACCTAGGTTCAATTAATCAAAATGTAATGTTCGGATATGTTGTTGATTTCAGCCTGAGACGAATACCAAAAGCCGGAAAAAGAACGTCATGTTCAAGGTTGAAGGCAACGACGACGTGCTGCAGAACGGGTTCAAGGGTTACAAGGAGGGTTACGAAACCCTGTCCAAGAACAAGTGGAAGCTGAAGCTCCAGTACTTCATGAGTTCCACTGTCCTCCCCCTGTTCCTCATCGCGTCCACCCCCAACGCCGTCATTATCCTCTGGTACACGGCCGTCCACTGTGACGGAAGCTACGCCAAGATGGCCGCCACGTTCGCGGGAAAGTCCATCTTCGGAGGCCTGCTTCATATATGGAGTCACGTGACGTTTCAGAGCACGTTGATCTCGACGATCCTGGTGATCTATTGTCTGTACGCGCTCGTGATGATGAAGCTCCTCCCAGGGAAGACGGTGTACGGTCCGGTCACCCCTAAGGGCAATACACCAGTTTACAAAGACAATGGATTCAAGTTCTTTCTCCTAACCATGGTGCTGTTTGCAATAACCACTGTCGTGCTCAAGCGGTATGGAATGACCCCGACTGTCATCTACGACCAATTCGACACGGTGCTGGCAACCCTTAATATATTCAGCTTGCTGTTCTGCGTCTTCCTGTACCTGAAAGGCAAGTACGCGCCGTCGTCCACGGACTGCGGGACGACGGGGAACGTAATCTTTGACTATTACTGGGGTACGGAACTTTATCCACGAGTTTTCGGGTTTGACATCAAAGTGTTCACCAACTGCAGATTTGGGCTGATGATCTGGGCCCTGCTGGCGTGTATATTTGCGCTGAAGAGCTACGAGCTCCACGGGTTTGTAGACAGTATGTTCGTATGCTGCACTCTTCAGCTGATTTACCTCGCCAAGTTCTATTGGTGGGAATCTGGCTACATGAGAACCATCGACATCATGGTGGACAGAGCCGGATATTACATCTGTTGGGGGTGTCTGGTGTTCGTGCCGGGCTTCTACGCCTCAGTCAGCTTGTACATGGTCAACCAGCCCATCAGACTCGGACCTGTCCTAACATGTCTGTTCCTTGTCTGCGGCGTGCTGTCCATCTACATCAACTACGAGGCCGACAGTCAGAAACAGGCGGTCCGCGGTGCCAATGGGAACTGCTTAATCTGGGGGAGGAAGCCTCAGGTAATCAGAGCCAAGTATCAGTTGGAGACGGGGGAGGTGAAGGAGTCGCTGCTACTGGCGTCCGGCTGGTGGGGCTTCTCCAGACATTTCCACTACATCCCGGAGATCATGCTGGCGTTCTTCTGGTCGGTGCCCGCTCTCTTCGTCAACGTCATGCCCTTCTCCTACACCATCTTCCTCGTCATCCTCCTCATCCACCGCAGCTACAGAGACGAAGCCAAGTGCTGCGAGAAGTACGGAACCTTTTGGATCGAATACTGCAAGAGAGTCCCACACAAGATTGTTCCCTATTTGTTTTGAGAAGTATAACAGATGGTCAGTGGTCTCGGGACAGAACTGGATAGGTTGTGTACACATCGAACCGAAGAGATACGATATTACCGTCGACACTTGACTTGACACGTGAAGTGAAGACTCGCGGGATTTGACGTCTCAAGTGTTACTGTTGTGTTACTGTTGTGTTCGCTGTGCACGTGTTCAGTATTACTTTGATTATATTAATCAATTATGTGGGTACTTGTGTACTGACGATTGTGATGTGGGGCCTTCGTCCTATGAGATGGCATCGTGTTGGACTATACGTCATCCTCGAGATCCGGACTCAGCGTCTACTCATACGCTGCCGCTCTGAAGCAGCTAGTGCATGGACTCTCCTTGCGCCGCTTGACATCGATTGACGTGCATACACAACCATTCTTCCAGATAATTTGTATACCTCAATTAGGATGCGTTTGATAACTGCAGTAGGCGATGCACTTTTATTATTCCCGTCATCTTTTTAAGACATACCACCTAGATTAATTTTCCATTAAATTAGTCGCTTAATGAACGGATAAATGGAAATACTGTAACTATTGAATCGTTCGCATGTAGCCTGGAACACGGAAGCAGTTCAAAACGTACCAATGTCAAACAGATCAGCATACAGACTAACCTTGATTATCTAATACTATCTATGTACGACTGTAGAGTCATTATACAGGACATTGTGTAAGAATTATTTATGTAATGCCGTTCACATACGTCGAAAAGGCTGGCATTGGCGAGTCTCCAACTGTTATTATCACAGATCATTATAGTCCCGTAAAAGGCATAATGTGTATGAATATTATGCTAATTGCACCTTGCATAATCATGTACCAAAGATGTGAAATTGTATCGACTTAAATTGTATACATACTCTCTGTAAATTTGGACGGATGCTATTTACACGTGCGGATAAATGGATGTGGATTGATGCTTATCTGGAGCTGTGCGTGTTTGTGCAATGATATCGTAATGCTTTCCAGTACTAGATATAATGACAACGCACTATCTATCATGGAAACCCAAAAGAAATATCTGAAAATACATTGAATTGAATGCGAATGTGTGTGTAGGCCTATATGTACTTTATACATAGTGATGTATGGGAGGTATGCAAGAACATTAGTGTCTGGGAATGTACATGGTATTAATTAATACCCAGAGAATGTACGTTATGCATGGAATTGTAGTCATTTGCTAATTGGTTTTAATTATGTGTTTCCGGCAATGGACGACCAGTAGCTGTGTCAGCTGCTGGTTTGGAGTCCTCCTCTCGTTCTCTCTCGGCGTTTATCGATTCTTCTCGGGCTCATTTCCAAATGGACGTGCTCTGGCTTTGCTTCATTCACGCCACGTTTCTTGGGATATTTTATCTTCCGTTTCCATGACAACCCGTTGCTTCTTTTCTTTTTTCTCTCGCTCCCCCAGCACCGGCGATCAGCGTCGGTTATTACGACACCCAACTGTCGTCACGTGATCAGCGTTATATCATTGCGATAGCCGGAGTTAAAATAAAATATGATACGTTGTTAAAATATTCCCCATAGGGCATTTCTCTATATACATGATATAGTAGTCTACGAGAATAATTATTTGTTCGACCCAGTGATTCACCTACCAGCATGTTGAGTTCATTGCTCATTTATTGCGAATGTGTTAACATCATTACTATCATATTTATATATCCATGTATATTTACTAATTATTAAATATGACATTTTACGGCCGACGTTAATTGTTTCTAGGTACTTTTAGTCATCGTTCTTAAATTATCCATACTGTTACCTCATTGGCAATACTTAATGCATAACGTTGATTATTTTCCTTTGCTTATTATTTTTTATTTTTTAATACTTGTTTTTATTTTAGAACGATTTATTCCACAACTGTGATTGGTGCTCATTAGAGCTTACGGTACCCCTCGATATAGCGTACTCACTGGGACCTCGCATATAACGTACTCACTGAGACCGGCTAGTTGTGTCCGTTATACGCATAATTAGCGTATCGATGGGACCGGGACTAGATATTCAGTCCGTTATAGGCGAGTGTCCGGTTTATGCGAGGCCGTTATACGTCTACTGTATATGGTTAGAGGCATCCTCGAAACACACACCATATGTCTACTGGGTCATTTTAAAGAATGCATACTTAATGCACAGCTGTACATGAGAAATACGTGTAAAGACCTGTATAGCTACCGACTCACGATGACAAGCCCATCTAGATAGCCTGGTCAGTAGTCATACGTTTTTTTTTAGAAATCATTAAATCCAATCAATGTTAGTTGTACGTTGATGGTACAGTTTGGTTGATTGACCCGGAAGCCGTTCATAATGAAGTGAACGTATGTATTAATTAAGATGTATTACTTTGGTAAGGTATTCATGTACAATAAAACGTACATAATCTAAAGTCGTCTTTGTTTTCAATCACCGTCCTACAGACACATGTTCTTCATATTGGTTCGATCCCCGGTCGCGTCATACCAAAATACATTAAAAGGTGGTACTTGTTGTTTTCCTGCTTCGCGCTCAGCATTAAAGGGATAAAGCAAGGACTGGCCAGCTAGGAGTCAGTATACTGTGAGTGGGGTATCATTGTTCTATCTGCGACATGATATTCTAAGTGAACTAGCACTATAAAAACTGGTGGAAATCCAGATTAGTCAAGCAGTACAGAAAAGGTTGACTACAGATCAACCAGATGATGTATAATGTAAATACATTGGTTGTAGTTTAATAATCAACATATGGAATTGTCAATAATCTCCAGGGATCGAAATTAACACTAGTCGTCTAGCCCGGGCCATTTCTCGCAATGCTAAAGGTATCCTAAGGACTAGTAGAAATGTTATTTGTATCACTAATCGGTCTAGTAAGTTTTATAGTTAGTTTGTATTGCTGAGGTATTGAACATTACCCAAGAAATTATATCTATCATTTTATGATTAGGTTTTGTTTGCACCATCTCGCCTTGATTTATTAGTACAAGCTAGTGCTTCCACACACTACAGGTATGTTATACTGAAATAGCCATGAAAGAATTGTTATAGCTAGTTCTTTTATCTATTCAGTAAGAAATTTAAGTAAGAAATTTAAGAAATTTCTTTGTGCACTATGTTTTTTCATCTGCAATCTGATGGATATGATGATCTTTTAAAAGCTGACACTATTTGATGTTTCAACATATCGTACTGTCTGATCTATCAGAATCATGAAAATCATAAAGATAACTTTAGAATCAATTATGGTTCCGATTGGTTGTAACATTGAGTAAATTAATTTGTTTCCAGGTGACTTTATGCCGATTCTTGGTAACAACCTGAATCCTGAGTTCATATCAGTTTGCAACAATGCAACCTGGGCCATTGGAGAGATATCGATAAAAATGGGTAAGTCAATATATTGCAAGCACTTTTTTATCTATTTTCTACAGTGTCCAGAATGTAGACTATGACGTTGATGATTATCAGAACGAATGAAAGAATCTTGAAATCGGCTGTAACCCCTCCAATTAAAAAAAAAAGAATAAGTAAGATTAACGAAAAAATTTGCACACCTTTATAATAAACCCAAAGTAATAATTTATAATAAATGAAAAGTAACAATTTTGGCAAATAGAACTTGGTGCTTTTCTAATGATGTTCGCGATGATAGAACTGCAAATTAGGCACAACTGGCGCAAATTGAATGAATGACATGAACTGATTTGATATTGATGTACAGGTGCCGACATGCAGCCATACGTACAGTTGGCCCTCGGACATCTCGTGGACATCATCAACCGCTCCAACACACCAAAGACCCTTCTGGAGAATACCGGTGAGTTGTCTCTCCTTGGCTGCCAGGTTTGTGTTAGGCTTGTGTCATCACCATTGCAGAAGGAAGTGATTCACTGATCGCACAGGGTGTGGTAGTACATGTTAGATCACAGTTGTCTGCCCTGATTGATCTGCTAATGTTTAAATGGAGTAGTTGGGAAAATGTTATTTTCCTTACAAATTGTTTATGAAGAGAAAACTATTTCAATAATTCAACGATTAATATTTCAAAATTGATCAATATGTGCACCAATTATTTCCTCAACTAGCTGATAGTCGGGGCAGTCTCTGCTTTGCTCACCAGAAGTGAGCACGAATCGGATGTGAATGATTGCAAATTTCACTGTAGCCGAACATTTGTTCCCACTTTAAAGTCTTAACTTTATTCCAACAATATTCAGTATTTTTGAAAATTCATAGAGGTCAAATAATGTTATTTGTTGACCATTGCCGAACCATTGAGTATACAAGTATTATTTCATAGTTTCTGGACAATAAAGAATGTAATTATTTACCAGTATACCTTTACTGCCCAAATGAAAGTAGAAACGGTTTACTATCGGTGGTACAGTAGCCTTTGGTTTCACTCCCCATTGCACTGAACATGTTACGGATTGGTCAAATTGATGTTCTTATGTTGCTATAGACAGACATACATGTTATATTGGGTGACAGTGTATCCTTGCCTATGATGAGTAAACATTTTAGTGCTTATTTATACCTCTGAATGATATCCCTATGATAATTTTTGTATACATGATGTAGATTGAAGCGCAGCAATCTTTCGGCGTGTGACTATTGTTGTGTTGCACTGTTGTGTACATATTTTGATGGTGTATGGCCACAATTTGTGCAATCACTGGTATTTAGCCCACTATATTGCATGGGTTGTGGTGACCACGTTCCCTGGAATGAAACCACAGGCTAGACTTATCACATACTAACAACAATGGTGATGTCGCAAGTTTTGTTAGTGATAGTTTACCTGTCCTATAAGAAATGTTGCAGCTTTAATGAAGATAATGGAGACTTTTCGTAGGTTTCATTTGAAATGTGATATTTAAGTTGTATAACATCACATGTTTTAACTTCACCTTCTGCTGTTATTTTAGATATTTCATCATGATTGGTATCTTCACAATATTAATTTTATTTTGAAAAAAAAATGCAAACAATTTAAAGTACAACATAGTTATTTGGGGAAAACAACAGAGACAAGCTTGTAAAACATTTAGCATTTAGAAGAAAACTTGCATGATCAAATGTTCAGCATGCTTTTTCTGTCTAAAGTCAGTTTGTGTCATTTCATTCAATTTTAAATAATGGCTATTTGATAGTTCTGATTCTCAATGAAAGAAGTGTGGTATATAGCTGGGGGCAAACAGACATGTTGCAAGTCTGTAGGTATACAAGGAAAGAAGTCGCGTTTCAATCTTGACTGTTGTTTTCCCTCCCATGGTTGTTGTCATGTGGTGTGTTGTACTGCGTCTCATCTCATCTACTTACTAAATTGAAAATGAAGAATCAATATTTCGGACAGTTCACTGTTTCAGCTTACTTTGTATTCTCAACCATGTATTTTGTACATAACAGCAAAGTTTTTAATTTGATTATTATCATTATTATTGAATGTACGTTTTGTTGATTTGTTGTCTTTCTCTGTTTTCTTCCCTTTATATTTGCTCCTCGTCTTCTCGTCTTGTGACCACGGTTACATAGCCATAACAATTGGTCGCCTTGGTTTAGTATGTCCGCAAGAGGTCGCCCCTATGTTACAACAGTTTATCAGGCAGTGGTGTGTAACTTTCTTTATTTCTCTTTTTTCACTTTTCATTTTATTTTAACAAATTGGGAAGCAGATGATGAATGTATGCCCCTGAAACCAGGCTCACATGGTAGTGCTCACCTGTCTCGTCTTGTTTCACGTCGTCATCACATAGCTGTAATAACAGAATGTACCCAATCACAACGTGTGTAGTGGTTAGAATTTGGGAAGAAAAATATTAACATCATACAATTCTATGGAATTAACAAAAACTAAATTGGAGTTGGATTTACGATGGTACAGTAATAATTGCGTTGACAATGTTAGAAATATATTAAAAACTGATCAGTGGCAATTTCTTGTGTATTTCGTGTAAATTAACAACTCGGTCACCATTACAGTATGTCAGATAGTTTGAAAAGCCTATCATTCTATACGGGATATGGCTGAAGCGTCCCAATCGTCAAATCGTCCAAAATTGGTTAAAACTTTCAATATGAAATCTGATTGAATAATATAATTATTATTTCATGGATGTATTTTAATAAATAGAATGATTTTGTATCTGTTAAGTATAATATTTATCAATATATGCACACACAAAATGGCTAGTATAATATTTATCAATATATGCACACACAAAATGGCTAATGTGCAAGGATGTTGAAAAAACATACAAATATAATTACACTGTTCGCATTCGTTGATTCCTGACGATTAGTGCTTAACCCTCTAGTCTCCCTGCTGGATTAGGTACAGCCACTACTGCTCTATAGGACATCTCTGGTTGCCTCCAGCACCAGTGTGAGTAGACAAATACAGGCTTGTAATATGGCCTGTAATACTATAGCAGCCCATCATCTGGTGAAATCAAACTTAACATATTATTGTGCAAATGCACCTGTCCCCCCCCTTCTTTGAGTGAAACTCGAGATTGATAGCATTTTCTAAATTACAGCTAGATAAATACACGTCCAAGAGCGATACCAATGGTATCACTTTCAAGATATATTATGTAGCATGTTGTAAGAGAATACTCAGAAACACAAAGCATGCTGTAACTTGAATCGGATCTGGTATGTATTTATAATAAAATGCCGATAATAAGTAGGCCTACCAATAATATTGTGTTATAATAGATGTGATACTAAAGGAATAATGTAATTATGAAATAATTTGGTTGTCTGTCACTAATTTTTTATATCTTGGAGAAAGAAACGATCAGAAACCTGCATAATGAATATATTAGTAGTCATATTCGACATTTGAAGTTTTTGCCAAATTTACACATTGGACGTTTTCGCCAAGATTTTGGACATTTAGTCAATTTTGATGTTCTGACAGTTAGATGGTTTTTTTTCATACCCCTTTTATACACGTGTCAAGAGACGACCAAGATTAACACAATCAAAACTTTGTTCTCGCAAAAACAAAGTATTTACTTCCTAGACAGACGTGTGTTTATGCCTGGTTTCAGGGTCGCGTTATGTAGGATCTAGTTAACTGTTATTTCTATTATAACACGTACTGATCATGCAAGTTGGCATCATGGGCAACGGTGAATAGATAACCTGTTGGATGTCAGTGTAATGTTTCCTATTCTGTATGCCAGATACCGTATGGACATAAATGTCTGTTGCTTGCACGTCTCATGCATTTGATTTCATTATAGATTAAGATATGCTTTTGTGACTGGTATCTGTGTTAAATGCATTTATGTCTTGTTTCCATATGTTTATAATGAGATATTGTCAACGTGCATTCGATTAACTAAAATTAAATGACTTTATCCGTAGAGTAGGTGATGTCATGCGATGAAATTTGTCTTGTCCCAGTCTGATACCAGTTTGTATCTAAATAGGTGCACGTCGCTGCGGAACATCCGTGATAACGAGGAAAAGGATTCCGCATTCCGCGGGATTTGTCTCATGATCGGAGCCAACCCAGCGGGAGTCGTGCAGGACTTCATATTCTTCTGCGATGCTGTTGCATCATGGGTACATCCCAAACAAGACCTAAAGGAGATGTTCTATAAGGTACAACACATACTGCTATCTTCAAGTTAACCCTCAAGTCGCAAATTGGTGAAAGATTCCCCCAGTGACTTTGAACTCCATATTCACTCACTCATTCACTCAAGTTACTTTCATTTTATAGTTGCTCAAAATATCTGTATTCTGTAAGTATTTATACATGAAAATCAAGTATTATCGTTCATGTGTGGGTGAAATAATCCACTGTTGCATACTATCCCGCAGCAACGTTAAACTCCATATTCACTCATCGTCGCAAATGGGTGAAAGATTCCCACAGCGACGTTATTCAATCTCACACTGTTACATACTACAATAATTCACTCATTCAAATATTGTCAAATAATCGCGTTACAGGAGGATTTATTTTTATTTTATTCATGTTTGTTTCAGATCCTTCATGGGTTTAAGAATCAGGTTGGGGAAGAAAATTGGTCGAAATTCTCTGACCAGTTCCCCCAACCACTCCGTGAACGTCTGGCTCTCAACTACGGGGTCTGAGCAGCTATCATCAAGTGAGTATCTCGTTTTACAGAAAACATTTTTAACATGTCGACTGAAGAGATTTAAGTAATAAAAACATGGTAATCAAGAGAGAAAAAACCTTGAATGTTCTATTTATTACACAAGTGCAGTGAAATATACACATCTTTCAATTTCATTATTTAGTCAGGTATTAGTTCATCTAAGAATGGATCAGCCCACTTCATTCCCCTTCCTTCAACTTTGCCTGTGAAGTGATGTCCTGTCCTCTGTGCGACTCGTTAAGACTTCAGAGGTCGTCGCCCAGTTAGTTACTCACTAATGAAAAATAACACCTGTTCTTTCCACTGAAAAAACGTGGTATTTCACTGCATTTACAGGGCTCAATTTAGCGACTAATTTGGGAGCCATGGCGACCTAATTTTGCATTTGGCAACCAATATTTCACATATTTTAAGTGTTTTTGGCTATGTAGGAGCCAAATGGCTCCTTGGAAAAATTGTCAACTTTGAGGCCTGATTTATGTAATAAATAATAATATTTGCTTGGAATTGTTATTTTCATTTTAAGAAATACTTTTATTTCACCATGTGATTCTTTCTGCTTTCAGGTATGGGGGCAATCCGGGACGGTGCTCACAAATCGCGGTGAGCGCCGAGGGGCCGCGGGGGTTGGCAAGGGGGAGGGCCAGCTCGAGGGGGGGGCCCTGCAGCACATGCAGCAGCGCCTGGTCACATGACCGTCATGTGACCATAACAAAGCGAGCTGTCAGTGCAGCACCTAACTGATCTGCGGGTGGGACGCGTTACGGGAGGGATCATCGTACATCGTCACTGTGTCCTAAGTGTTTGACAGGAATGTTAGAACATCTTTCTTGCATGTAACTAGGTACTACTCGATACAAACATCTTCATACAAGGTAGCGAGGGGGAAAACGGCCATTCTTTAGAAGAGCCACTATTTCTCTGAGTGTTGTAAACCACCTGTGTATGGTGAACATCCCAACCAGTTGTGCACAAACCTAACTATTGCATGTTGTTAGTTGTCAAGCTACCAAGACATGGTATGCATGCATTTCAATTCCTTCATAGTCCTGGTGGTCCTGTGTTGCTAAGTTCATCACTAGGGGGGCAAAGGTGGGGGCTATATCGTCACTGGTAGTTAATTTCCCATGTCAGGTATTACAGAGGATGACAAAATCAACACGTGCTAGGAGTATCTTTATATCCCCATTGTTTTTGGGTTATATATTATTGATCTTTTTGGGGACAGTTTTTTGGGAAGCAGACAACCCCAAGGCACGGCCTGTATCCCTGGTATTCCTCGTACAATGGGGTTTACAGGCTGTGCCATCAGTTAGTCCTTAGTAATGAATAATAAGATCCAAGACATGATCAAGATACAATCAAACATTGTTTTACCATCTACATGGAGATTTTCAGATTCTCCATGTAGTAATATCTTTCTATTTAAGATGTGCTTTTCCAACATGACACATAATTCAAAAACATTTGCACCATTTCTGGTAATTGAACATGGAAAAAATATGATTTCTGAGAAAAATTTACAAAATTTAAGTGTTTTGAAATCTTGAACATCTTTGAAGAGTTACTAGAAATCCTTTATAAACTGCTGTCAGCTAAAACGTTTATAAACAAAATTGCTATCAGCTAAAACGTTTATAAACAAAACTGCTGTCAGCTAAAACGTTCGACACAATCCCATCATCCCTCAGCGGAGGCTCTGAACAGTTACCATGGATACAGAGAAGAGGAGACATTGTTTCCGAGATCAATGCAGTGGAACGAGGTGCTATGGACCATGACAGAGTCAACATCTGTGTCTCCGACCGTCAAGATGCAGGAAAGCATCAGCTTGTGGAGACTAGCTTGGATATCGGCCAGAACTACTGTCGACTCGGAGGGGAGTACCTCTCTACAGGCGACTACCCAGACCAAGTGGGCAGATAGTTCTAGTTGCTGGTCGGATCTCGTCGTATGATCTCGACATGTCAGTACGCAGATATTGCGCCTGTGCAGCATTGCACACATGAGCAGCAAATGCTCATCAGCTAATGGTATTACATATCTAGCCCAAGCAGTGATTTGGACTATATTCGGAGAGTGCCAACTTGGACGCCTGTTGGTTGGGCAGAATTTTCTGCCATGGAGTGCAATTATTTTATGTCTGAAAGGTAAAAAATATTCACAAATTTGTTAAATTGGTGCGGAATAATTGTGTAAAGGTTAATCCATGTTACCATTTTGGATTTTCCAGGCGTTTCAAGTTGGCAACATTATATATCTCTCCATGATTATAATATGAGGAAACAACTAAAGGAGAGTCAATGCTATCCAGTCTCTCGTGTGATCTGAACGAAACATTGTCTGTGATTATTTTTGGGGTATTTTTTGATGTAAGAGTTGTGTATGAGTGATATGGTTATATTTATCATTATTTTTTATTATTTTTTCACAATATGGAGATTTTTATTTTATTTATTTTGTGTGTTATTGCAGCATCAGCTGGACTGTACTAGATACATTTTAAGGTATTTAATCTGAGGCAATACTTATGTGTACATAATGCGACGACGGACGGACGGGCAGACGGACATTCAGCATTCCTTACTTGAGACCACCTCTAGGGATTAACCTCACATCCTATACTGTGTACATGTGTTCTCGTGAACATTTTAAAACGTGGATTAGGAACTAGTTGTCGGGTGTATAGTGTTACTTGTACAAACCGTGATGTACTAATTTTAATATGCATGCTACCACTTTAATGAAATTAAAAACTTTGGAAATGTGACACATTTTTACTTCTTTTTATGCATTGTGCTACACAGTTGAATGCATTCATTGGTTGCCTGGGAACTCAACATCAATACAGGATATGCTGTGTACTGCTACAGCCAATTTTCGAGCCTATGCTCCTCAGTAGTACCAGCTAGTGATGACACCAAGGCTGTTTGCTTTGAACTTGTTGAGTGTAATAAATTCAAGTTGCCATAATGCAACATTTATGCCTGCGCTACACATGCAACTGAATTGTCGCAATAGGGAACACGTACATGCTTCATATACAACTGAATGGTTGCAGACTTTGAATCGCTGACTCAAGATAAGCAAGATTGTACGCGGTCACTTGGCAACTAGCCGTTTTGATAAAATTTGTCGTTAACTGCATGTGTGCGCAAGCCCAAACTGCAAATTGGTTATTGTGATTGGTAGTCCTTATCAACGAGGTTTCATAGACTAGCATCTTTTCGATTTTTATTGATTTTTGACATTTAGAGTACCTAGCAATCTTAAAAAAATATTAAAAAACATTAAAAATTGAAAACATTGCTATGAAAAGTTGACAAGGACTTTGTAATTGGCTGCTTGGTATCCTGACTCGTCGCATCTGGATAATAAGCTACACATGAAGTCTGTTATATGCGAGGTCTACTGAATGGTATTTCAAGGATATTTGTTGCAAAGGAAATGCATTACATCACAACTTTACATAACCATGTGCTTAAAACTTGAGTTGTGAGAATATCGGCTTCTATCACAATCTGGGACAACCTGAAAATATGTAGATCTACAGCAATGTGTACAGTACTTGGAACAAAGGTTTGTTTCAGAGGCTAGATTTATTTTATATTGCATATACATTTTACTCTAGATCAATATAGGGACATGAGTGCTTAGAAGGGGTTCGCTTATTTTTCTAGACTACCCAGTATATCGTAAATCTAATGACTCAAATCTAGCCTTTGTTAAAACGAGTACAAAATACAATATTTAAACAAATGTATATTTCATTCTTTAGAACAGCAAAATGAAAATTTGACGTTATATACTTGGTACCGTATAAATTAAATGAATGTCGCGAAGAGCAATAATATCGGGAACCAGTTTATATACGTCTAAAGTGAAATGGTTTTATAACATACGCGCATTCGTACAGTATGATATTGAGACGGTTGCCAGTCTAAACCCGGCCTAAGTAAGGTCAAGGTCGCCTAGTGACAAGCCGGGGTCATCGTATAACTTGAAACTCGAAATTGTTGCCCACGATCTATGTAAATACCAAGGCAAATGTTTATCGAGGAAATCGTTAATCTGTTCCCCACTCTCAGCCGATTGCAATGACAGGTAAAATTGGCGTGGAGGTAAACAGTAACCAGCTGGTAACAGCGGTGGAACATCTTCCCGTCCCGTCTGGTGCTCGGGCTATTTCAAGTATATATATTTGTTTACGTTTCTCTCTCACCAGTCAGTCTGTGATTATCGACCAAGTTCAGTCACACCCACAGTTTGGAGGATAAAGTATGACACAGGTACATCAACCGTGATCTACCAGCTGTCTACAAGACATTATGCCGACCTGTACATACAGTCCGAGCGACCCCAGTAGTGACCATCCACTCCAAGTCGAAGATAACCGGTCCTGTTTGAAGAGGGCGAGTAATGGAGTTGTCTGGGCCCTTGAGACCACATTTCACAGGTAGCTTACACAAGATGTTAAATTGTTATATTATTCTTAAAACCACCAGTCAGCTGCTAGAGATACAGACAAATGACTAAATCATTTAGTTGAGTTGAATTTGAAAGGAATGGTGTTCAACAGTTGGGATGTATGTGATTATGTTATTTTCCTATGTATCATTTTATCTCTGTAATTTAATCGGTGAGTTACAATTGTATGTCTGGAATTGTCTAAGTATTAGATGACAAATCATATGGCAAATTCAGACATTGTCGACTGTAATAGATGGAAACAATAGAACAGCTGACTTTGGCACACTGAGAGGGGAAGATATGACGAGTGGCGTTATCTGGAGACAAATAGTTTCATGTCTGTGCTGACAGGTGCAAGACAAGCAGATAGCTGGGGGGTCACTTCAGGTCAAGTGATTAGCTAATCGCCATGGTATCGTATCTCGAAGCTCTCGTATCTAATACAAGCATTCTTGTAGTGATGTTTTGCGTATGGTTGTCGGACACTTGTAGTGATGGTTGTCGGACACTTGTAGTGATGGTTGTCGGACACTTGCAATAGGGCTATATGGTCGTAGTGGGTATGGGAGCTTTGAGTAACGATACCCAGGTCACTGACAGCTTCGTTACAGTTGTTACCATGGTTACTTACAGGTGTCTGATGGACAAGCATAATTGTTCTGTAATAATCATAGGACCTCTGGTTGTCTGTAGCTGAAGATTTAACATTTTATATGATTATTTAGAATAATGCACACATGGCATTAGGATTTCAACGGCATAATATCACAGTTGATAAACATGTATAATCTGACAAACGAATTTCGATCTGAGACTAATTACGCTTGATTTATCCACCCAAAAGTTGTTATTTAGTGATGTA